>OX422209.1:360386416-360570176 GCA_949130495.1 Sambucus nigra | reverse complement strand
AAACCAAAGGGCGGACCGATCCGGGTGCCCAGGACCAGACCGGTCCGGTGCCCAGGGGCGGATTGACCCGGTTCCCAAATTTTAACAAACTCCCCTATGGCTGGAATAAGTCATCTCTTAACAATCTCTAGGAGCTCGTACCACTATACCTACACACAATCAACCTATCGTCGCTTAGTTACTTCCTCCGAAACCCTAGTATCGCTCTCAACGTGTATTATCTCCACTTATCCTATGTAACCTATGCTTATGGACTCTACTAACCTAACCCACGCACTTCTCATATACACAAAAATCACCCCATACGCATCGGGGTGTGACGACATTCTCGTATTGCTCAATCAATCCCCATAAATGGGGTCCAACAAATCTTGTCGACTTCGTCGATGCACGCCTCGTAGTATGGCTTGAGGCGTTGTCCATTCACTTCGAAAGTAGTTCCCTCTTTCGAATCTTCTAACTCCACAACACCATGAGTGAACACTTCTCGAACAACAAATGGGCCCGTCCGCCTTGAATGCAACTTACCAGGAAACAAGTGTAGTCGAGAGTTGTAGAGACGCACTTTCTGTCCCGAGTGAAACTCTTTTCATCGGATTATCTTATCATGTGCGAGTTTCATCCGTTCCTTAAAAATTTTGGCATTCCCATACGCATCATTACGCAACACTTCCAACTCGTTTAACTGAAGCTTGCGAGCTTCACTGGCTTTATCAAGATTGTAATCCATCCTATTGATGGCCCAATACACTTTGTACTTTAGCTCCGCGGGGAGATGGCAAGGCTTGCTATAGACAAAATCAAACGGGGACATCCCGAGGGGGTTCTTGTAGGCATTACGATAAGCCCATAGCACATCGTTTAATCGAAGTGACCAATCTTTCCGGGTAGGATCGATGGTCTTTTCAAGGATGATTTTGATCTCACGATTTGCTAGTTTGGCTTGCCAACTTATTTGAGGGTGATAAGTCATTCCAACCTTGTGAACGACCCTATACTTTCTCATTAACTTTTCAAACGTCTTATTGCAGTGTGTGCCTTTATCACTTATAATCACCTCTGGAGCACCGAAGCGAGAAAGTATGTGTTCCTGTCGGAATTTAATCACTCCCTTATTGTCATTCGCGCGGGTAGCTATTACCTCCACCCATTTGGAGACGTAGTCTACCGCGATGAGGATGTATAAAAAGTGGAAGGAGGGAGGGAAAGCTCCCATGAAGTCAATACACCAACAATCAAATAATTTAATGACGAGTATAAGGGTTAGAGGCATCATGTCTCGGCGAGTAATAGCGGCCATCCTTTAGAATCTATCCCAAGATTTGCAATAGGCGTTCATATCCCGGAATATTGTGGGCCAATAGAGGCCGCTTTAAAGAATTTTAGCTACTGTCTTATTTTTGGAGAAGTGGCCTCCACAAGATTTCGTATGATAAAACTGGATCGCATCTTGAATTCCCTCATCCGGTACACATCTTCGGATGAGCTGGTCCTCGTAATATTTAATAGGAATGGGTCGTCATAGAAGAACATGCGGGACCAAGTGATAAATTTCTTATTCTCTTGCGGTGTCCATCCAGGAGGAACGGCTCTCGTGACAAGAGAGTTCAAAATGTCTGCATACCAAGGTAAGGAAGAAGTTGCAAAAAGCTGTTCATCCAAAAAATACTCATCTATGGGTATCGGATCACTAGGCACGTCGGACGAGAGCTGTGACAAACAATCGGCAACGACATTTTCTACCCCTTTCCTATCTTTTATAGAGAGATTGAACTCTTGTAGGAGTAGGATCCACCTTACGAGGCACGACTTAAAATCCTTCTTAGTAAGGATATATTTCAGGGTCGTGTAGTCGGTAAAATAAATGATAGGCAACCTAACAAGATATGAGCGGAATTTATCCAAAGAAAAAATAACCGCTAGCAACTCTTTCTCCATGATGAAGTAGCTAAGTTGTAGCCCGATTTACGTCCAGCTGGCGTAATAGATGACATGAGCTTTCTTATCTTTTATTTGCCACAAAACAGCCCCCAACGCATAATCACTAGCATCACATATAAGCTCGAATGGAAGAGACCAATCCGGAGCTTGCATGATGGGAGCGAAAGTCAGCATGCTTTTTAGTTTATCAAAAGTTTCTTGGCATGCGCCATTCCAATCAAAGGGGGCATCCTTCATAAGGAGGTTACTCAAGGGTCTAGCAATGGTGCTAAAATTCTTGATAAACCGTTTATAAAAACCTGCATGTCCCGAGAAAGAGCGCACGTCCTTTAGTGATTTAGGTGGGGGAATCTCGGTTATGATATCTATTTTAGCTCGATCAACTTTTATTCCCTTAGATGAAACTACGTGGCATAAAACTATGCCTTCGGTAAGCAAGTGGCATTTTTCCCAATCGAGGACTAAGTTCTTCTCCATACGAATTAATCTCACTAACTTCCAAAGAAATTAAAAGCGTAAATTAAATGTTACTTGCAATGAAGAAACTTGGAAAATAAACTTTGAATCTTGAAGTAATTGCAAAACTTCAAAATTAGGGTTCTTCTCTACAAGAGCCCTATAAAAACTAATAAAATTCAAACCCCTTAATGTCTGACCATAAGCTAAGATAAATACACTTCGAAATTTATAAGATTTTGAACCAAGTAAAACTCTAAATGATAAACGAAAAATCTGGGAAAATCTGAACCTGTCTGGTCTGGTGTCATTTCTTCGGTTCGATTCGGTATCTAATTGTGTGTAGGGATCTTCAAAACATTGGACCAGTTTGTTTTCCTTTCTAAATGGATCGTTTCGTCCCTCATTTGTATTTAGAGGCTATAAAGGCATCGGATCGATTCGGCTTCTTCTGCACCCGGATCGGTCTGGTAGTTATTTTCATTCAGAGTCCTTATTCTTTCCGGATCGGTTCATTTTTTCTATGGCCGATCCGGTCTAATGGTGAAACTTATTCAGGGACTTACTTTCTTCCGGATCGATTCGCTACTTGTCTTGACCAGTCCGGTCCGGTTTTGATTTTTTTTTTTCTGTTGATTTTCTCTCATCTTTGAATCTTCGTAACTTCTAATCCAGGGATCGATTTAGGGTGTCATTTCTTCCTACGCGCTTGTAGATGTGAGTTCTTCATTTTTCATGTTGGTCCCTCTTCCGAACTCCAGATGTGAAATGACTATTTTTCCCCTTTGACTTTCCTTCCTTTGCTGATTTCTCGACTTTGGATTCCCATTCTCTTCACTAGCATTAAATACCTGTAAAAACATGAAAAATACACAAAACTCGAGGCACTATGTGGGAATTTTCAGTAGCATATAAATGAGATAAATCAATATGAATTACATTATTCGAGCTGTTAAAAGCTACTAAATTAAAGGGGATAAATTTAGAAGAATTTATGCTTAATCAGTATGATTGTAAAGGCCTGGTAAATCAACAAGTGCAAGAAATCTGAAGCAGTGTATGGGGATAGGTATTATAGATTGGATATTGATAACACTCACTGAATAATGATCTTTGTCTCTTATATTTTCATTGTATTTCTCTTATATTTAGCTAAAGTTGAGTTTTGTTGAATCTGAAGTTAAAAACCGATGACATTTGTATGGATTCAATTGATTATTTACATTTTTATTATGTTTCACTTATATTTGGAGTTTTGTTTTGAAGTTGCGTTTATATTGAATTGTTGGTGAAGCATAATTTTGTTGATTTTCACATTTTCATTAATTTTGTCTTAGATATATAGTATGTTGTGAATTTGAGTTCGTCTTAAATTTTTAATGAAGCTTAAGCTAAAGGTGATGATGTTTTTCGGAATTCATCGATTTGTAACTGCTTCATCATTTTTACTTATATTTAGAACTCTGTTTTGAGTTTGAGCTTGTGTTAAATTATCGATGAAGCTAAATTTAATTGAATTTCAAAGTTTATGAATAATTAAGTGTTTATCTTGTCTTAAGATCCATTCATTTAAGTTGAGATCATTTATATTGTGTTCAATTTAGTATTGATTGTTGGTTATCATTTGTTATAAAGCATAGTAGGGGTATAATGTGTTCAAGAAATTTTAGGCAGTTGAGGTCATTACTTTATGGACATTTTCCATTTTTTTAAATGCCCCATCTGTTTTCATTGGTTATTAGTTTTTAGATTTTTTTTGAAATAATTTATTTGGGTTATGTTATTAAATTGATTGAAATCCAGTGATATACATTTGTATAACCTTATAAAATTTTGGGAACATTTATGTTGTTTATGTATCTGATAAAATTCCCCAATAAGAAACAATAATAAAACTTCAACATAATAGTACACATTAAGAATGTCGACTTTGAAATCTAACTTTGTGGGTTTGATAGTGATGGAAAAATGTGAGAAAGCTCACTATGATTGACTTTGTTTGTATTATTTTTTAATTACAAAAATGGTGTAAGATTTGATAGAAAAATTGATATGACCAAAAGTAGTAGCATATGCGGTTGAGTGTACGCAGATTGATCAAGGTGTGGATGAGTTTGATAGCAAGGTGTGGACGAGTTTGATAGCAACCGCCATTCACAGAGGAGAGCTATAGCTTTTAGTTTCACTAAGACGTATCGTTCCTAACCCAATAATGAAACTCGTTAGGTTTCTGATGAAGTTGAATAATGAGACTATCTCAATGGTAAGAATCCGGTAACTATCGATCACGTGAGTGTCGAGGGTAATAATATTCGGTACTATATCCTGCCTGGCAGTGGGTTGTGCCCTTTCTCCCTACAGTTTTTCTAGGAAATGTTAGAAAATATATCTATTGAAATCCATGATTATCATCCAAGCAAGATATAGATTTGTTAATATTCTTGTATAGATCTGCAAATTACAAGTCATAACATTTTCAAATTGTGACCCAGATATGGTAAGTCAAAATTGAATGCTTACATGTGTAGGAATTTTTACATTAGAAATTGGAAATAAGGTATTAATAAGATGGTGATGGGACTCACTTGATGATTTTAGTACCACTGCGTGCCAATTGAGTTGTCTTGTGCATCATTATGCTATATATATTTTATATATTTATTTAACTGTAAACTGCTGATAGAAGATTGGTTCATTTAAAAATTTGGACAATTATCATATAGCTATCTAAGAAAAATCAAATTCCTTTGTCCAAGAAAATGATAAAAAACTACAAGTGAAGCTTGAGTTATATAGCAAAATTTTCTAGTCAACATCTTTTGAGCTTGAAGGCTATATCACGATGATATCCATTTCTTTTTTTGAGAATAAAATGAAAGAATATGCGGTCCATTGGATACCGAATAACGGATGAGGTTTTAGAGTTTAGACTCAATTTAAAGACTTTTAAAGAATCCAAAGATTGAAGCCACACTGGATGGACGATCGAATGAAGAGTGGTTATCTTAGGAGAATAAGATATGCAGATTTCTTCAACTCCAAAGAATAGATAATGCGGCAATGGTTATTAAATAAGTGATTTATTTATACAAACTCCCGGCATTAGTATCTTTACATATGTGTATGTATTTATAAGCCCGTGTATTGCACGTGCAAGTATTTACGTGTTTAAAAGAGAGTTGTGAGAGATTGTTCTCTCCGCTGGAACCATGGGGAGAGGTAGTGCAATGTAGGAGTCTAGGGTTCAGAAAGTAAAAACACGTAGGTCTATGTTAGTCACGGTGGATAATACTGACATACACAAGTCATGGAGAACTAATTTTATACATTAGGTAAGTTGGTTAAGCTAATCAGATTGTGCAGAAATAACTTGTTTTTGTTTTCTATTTTTCCTTAAAATTTGTATATTTACCATTTTTGCCCTTTAACCAGATGTTGTCTTGTTTCAATGGTAAAGATGCAAGTCAAGAAGAAATTCAGACATTTGTACATTATGGAAATGTTATCAATGTCGTTCCAGAAGAAATTCAGACTGTTATATTCTGGTGTTTCAGTTTTTCCAAATCTTGAAGTCACTATATTTTCTGTCATAACCTACCCACAACCCTGCTTCAAGTTATACAATCCATTGTATGTGTGGGAATCCATTTATTCTCAGCACAAAAAAGTAGTCGACCAAGCCCAACGAATTTAAAAGGCTATCGGCTCAACTCGTGGAGTTAAGATAAGTGTATGTATTATCTAAACTGCTCCAGGACTAAGTCAATCCCCCAACAATCTCATGGAGATATTTAAGGGATTCATGGTTCATCCCATTATGGACATTGTGGAGTTACTTTCACAACTGAAATTCTACATCTATAAATCCTAACCCTTAGCCCAGGGCATAGGGGCATGTGACCAAGCATTTTGAGAAAAACTTAATAAAATAGTAGGCATTTTCGTGGACATAGGCAAGTCGCCGAACCACGTACATAATTATATTGTGTGCGTGATTGTATGCTTTCTTGCTTTATTGTGATTGTTCTTCGTAAATTTTTTAGTGTTGTGGCAATCCCCTTTTCGATCTTTGCAGCGGGTGAGAGGGAGGATCCTAGGTCCCGCGCGTCCCTCTCAGGAGCGCTTCGGCCTGCGTCGTTGATGAGGTGAAAAATATAGAGAGATAAATTCGTCAGTCTATTTTACTCAAAACAGACAAAAGAAAAGGGAGCCATCCCGAAGGACAGCACCCAAAGACATACTGATACATGCGTAACCAAAATGATTCAAAAAGGGCCCAGAGTCTAAGTTACGAATTGGGAAGGTGTTAGGCACCCATTTCGCCCTTGCGGTCTCTCATGGGTTGTTGCTATTTTCCTTTATTTCCCCATGATATGTGTGCATGTGTATACGTAATGGAGATAGGAATCATCGACTTGTATCATGGAAGAGATAAAGCGAGTCATCCATAGGAATGTTCCTAAAAGTAATATTAGAAAATAGGATTTATGCGCTTATCCTGGCGTTGATCATTATAAGGCAATGATAACGCATGTGGAATAATACGCCACTAAGAACAAATGCATATATATGTAAATACATAGATTTTTAAATGAGTTAGGTTTAAAGAATATAAAAAATAAAAAAAAATGTAGGAAAATGACTCGAGTCTCGGGTTTTACCCCAAGACGCCTGCGTAGCCTATAGAGGCATCAAAGTCCACGTAGTTCGTATGCAAAATGAGGGGTGGGATTTATCCCATAAATCCAATCGAGACTTCCCTTATTTGTGTGTGTGTGTGTGTAAAAAGCGTTTTAGTTGTGAGAAAAGTGTGGGAATTCCCGCTTGGAATTTATGAGCAAATCCTCTTTTTCTTGTTTTTTGAGTTTTATTTATATGAAAATAAGAGATGTGCAATAATACTAGATAAAAATTATATTAAGATATGTGAGATGAGAGAATAAAAGTATTAAGTAACAAAACAAGTTAATGCGAATTTAGGGGAATTTAAAGAGAGAGTTGAGAAAGTTGGACCTTCTTGAAGATCTTGAGCTTGATCTTGGGTATTGGAGAGCAGCCCTTGCACTTGGGTGATGATGGGGGGTACTTAATTCACCAAGTTTGATGAAAAAGATGATGAAAGATGAAGGTTGGAAAGGGATTTGGATGTGGAAATCACGCTGACTTCGAGAGGGGTTCTCTAAGCTTATTGGGAGTGACGGATTTTTTATTTTCCTCCTCTTGAATAAGGTTAGACCCTCCTTTTTATAGGACCAGGGCATTTTCGATCGGCATAGGACTGGTCCTGCCAATCGGCATGTGTGTTTAGGCACACTGCCGATAGGCAGGGCCTGGAACCTGCCGTTTGGCAGTGTCTTTTAGGTTCCTTCGGAAAATTGGTCGTAGAGCGCAAACCGTTGATCCAAATCCCGCACGGGGTGAACCATTGGAAAGGAATTTTAGAGACCTTTAAAAGTCCTTTGGACTGCTCCCGGGTTCGAGAGTTGACCTTGGGTAAAATGTGGCTCGAAAGCGTTCGTTAGTCCTTTGGACGGGGGATCGTCGGACGCAAACGGATCGTTCGTCCGCATGATAAGTCAAAATCGCGCACGGGTCGAATCGTTGGAAAGTTTAGGACATGTACTTAGACATTCCAAAGAACTTGACTCTGTTTGGGGAGTTGACTTTGGTCAATCGGGGCCTAGAAGCGTTCGATGACCTTTCGAAGTAAAACGGATCGTTCGTTCGTATTGTAAGTCCGAATCGCGCACGGGGCGGACCGTTGGAAAGGGGTTTCAGTGCCCTTCGAAGATTCATTCAGTCTCGATCGAGCTGAAGAGTTGACTTTGGTCAAACGAAGCCTGGGAGCGTCCGGTGACCTCCTGATCGAGTTCTGGGAGAAAACGGGTCGTTCGTCCGCATGGTAAGTCAGAATCGCGCACGGGATAGACCGTTGGAAAGGGGATTTAGTGCCCTTCAAATATTCATTCAGTCTCGGTTGAGATGAAGAGTTTGACTTTTGGTTAAACGGAGTCTGGGAGTGCCTGATGGCCTTCAAGTTAGTACCCGGGGTATGACTTAGGTTTGCAATGATGAAGGGAGGTGTTAGGGACCTAAGGAGAGGTTAGGGGGGGTATTAGAATGGGGTGTCTATAAGTGTGATATTTTTTTATACAATAGTATGCATCTCCGTAGAGGTAAAAAAACATTGATATTGAGTATTGTAGTTCCTTGCCATTAAGTTGTAAACTTGTGATTATAATCGCGTATAATCTATGATCACGATGTTCATGCTTAATTAAATGTTATTTTGACGAAAGTTTCACATTTATCTATCTTATTCAAAATATTTCCCAGCTTAATACTTAATTTCATTTCCTCTATTGGTTAGTTCACTATTAAAGCCTTGTTCAATCAGAGATTATGCAGTTGAGGCATTAAACTTGTCATTCGAATTAAGTATTTCATTTAATTATTTATTTTGATTGAATTTATCTAATAGGGCTTATTTCTACATATTTGTTTTGATCAACTCTCTCCTTCACTTTGATGTTTAAATTAGGTAGTGTTATATAATCTTTTAATTGAAATGATCAGGAGATTAAGTGGTTGAAGACCCGAACTCATATTTTATTATCTCGGCTTTGGGAATATTTGAGAATTTTTTAGAAACAGAGAATCTTAGTAACACATTCTGAATTCATGTGTTTATCAGGATGTCATCGAGGGTCAATAAAGAGTGGATAAAGGAGAAAAACTTTGATACCGTTGCGTAGACACGGGGTGCTGGAGTTTCTGCAGTATGTGAGTAAAACTATCAAAGGTAATATCTATTTTAGTTTTCACTTTATCTCATGCTTAATATATATGTCAGTTCTCTCTTTATCTGATGCTTAAACTATATTTTAGTTCCTTATTTTTAAATATATAGATTAGGCTTAAAAACATGCCATTAGAGGACAAAATCCAAAACATCCCCCAAACGGCCCTGTAAAAGGCACGAACACCTCGCACGGGACCAATGCAACTCGTAAGAACTAGACGCATAGTCACATGACTCCCGATTTTAGAATATGAGGATAATTTGTAAATATATATATTATGCTTAAAAACATGTCGTTAGAGTGTGAAAATCCAAACCACCCCCTAAACAACCTCATAAGAGGCACGAACACATTGCATTGGATCAATGTAACTCGTAGGAACTTACCGCGTAGTCACGTGACTCCTAGTTTGATAATATAGCGATAATTTGAAAACATTCTAAGATTAGGCTTAAAAACAAGTCGTGAAAGGGTGAAAATCCAAACTAGTCACTAAACGGCAACGTAAGAGACATGAACGACTCGCATGAGACTAGTGTAACTCGTAGGAACTGACCCCGTAGTCACGGGACTCTCGATTTGAGAATATGACAATAATTTGAAAATATTTAGATTAAACTTAAAAATAAGCTGTTAAAGGGTGAAAAAGGCAAGATCTGGTTGCGTGGGCGGTGCTGGACTGCATCATTTTCTGTTAAAGATTTGAAGACTCTACCGCATTATACTTAGTGGATCTCTAAGTAATCTCTAAGTCGTATAGTGTATGTCTAATCTCGAACAATGCTAAATATAGGTTTTGCCCGAAAGGAATTTTTCCTCAAATTCTTCTTCTGCTAATTTGGTTTGAAATTTGGCTTCAATTTATTTTGCAAGCTCACTTTAATTTAAATTAATATAAAATTTGGTAAAAATGAATTTGTGTGCTTAGCCTAAGATAAAAGTAATTCCATATAACCCACTCGTGATTTCTCACACACCCTCTTCTACTCCTTAGATTTAACTCTTTTTTTTAACAATGGATTATAACCTAAACAACGTTTCAAACGCTACCATTCAATTGAATCCAAACATCAATGAGGTGAGGAAATTAAAAGAATGGTTTTAAACTAAAAAGTCTCAATTTCCTTTTAACTTAATCCGTTATACTATTATCTACATTTGTATTAATTTATACTGATATAATAATTGGATGTTCGTCTCCTTAGCATCCCAACAAAAGGGTGAATTTATTGCACCACCAGAGAATATCAGAAAAGGATGCTGAAAAGGTGATTATTGGTAAGATCATAAAAGGAATTCCATCAACTGAGCAGGTAATGCTTTCTTATATTTTTAAAAATATTTTCTTAAATTTCAAAACTCTTCAATTATAGTTGTACCCTACCATATTTCACATTTTGGTACCAAGGTCACTATTACTAATAGAGTTTTAATATGCGTAAAATATATTTCCTCGGATACAAAATACACCCTAAGATAAACTCATACATCTTCATGATTTGCCATAAGATTACTTTTAGATATATTAACCTTACATGACTTGTACGTAAATAAAACAAAATATATTTACATAAATGTAATACCCCGTAATTTTAATGATAAAATATATTTACTTAAATGTAATACCCTGTAATTTTAATGATTTTTAAAATGAGATTAATTATGAGATAATTTAAAATTAATCCGGATTTAAATATTACTCGAGAATAAAGTAATATGTGATTTATGTGAATATTACTTAGTGATTAAAAGTAATATGTGATTATGACTTTACATGTGATTATGATCTAATAAAATTGTTTCAAGTGATGAATACGACAATTACGGGAATTAAGTCGGGACGAGCGTGTGAGTCGTGTAGAGACTAAATTTAAAGGAAATAAAAGTAAAATATTTTTATATCATCCAAATGGTCTTTTTGACTATGCCACAGTGTCCGAAAGGGTTTAAATAGTCAAAAAAGTCTACTCGGGTGTTTGATTTGGGTCTAAGGGCACTTTGGAAACGAATAGACACCCTAGAAGAGTATTTTGGTCATTTTACAAATGAAGTGAATAGTAACCACAAAAATTGAGGATTAGTTATAAGTCTAAAAGGTGGTAAGATTCATAATTCATTCACCAAACTTAGAGAGAAAGACTTAGGGGAGAGTAAGAGATTTCTCTAGGAAAGGAATAGACACCTTTAAGAAGCCAAGACGCCAAAGGTCATCCTACACCACCACCGCCACCAGAAGTTGGCCGAGAAAGGGGAGAACCACCAGTAGACTATCATCCCAATGGTTCAGACCTACAATCAAAAGGCAAGTGATTCAACCTTTGCAAACTTAGCTTGTATATTATCCATGTTAGGATAGTTGTGAAATTCTAAAAAGTTACATGATTCAAAGATAAATTATGTTGGTTTTCATTGATTCCTTTAAATGAGAAATATGTAGGATGGATCTCTTTTTGAATATATATTTTAATCCACGAATTTTGGAATCATTTGGTGAAGAAAATCTGAGTTTATAAGTTATTCTTGAAGAAATGACAAAATATGAGGTTTCTAAATTTTAAGGGGAATAATATGGTTTCATTCAAATTTATTGATGATTTTATGTTGGTTAAATGCTAAAAATCGTCTATACACCTTGATATATCATTTGGGATGAATTATAAGGAGTTTGGGATCATTTGATAGAGGTTTTGAGGATTAAATGTGTTAAAAACCCATCAACAAAACATGCTGAAAACGTGGGTTGATATCTGTTTCATCAATTGATCGACCCAAATCATCGATCGATTGATGATCCCAGAAAATGTGTTTTGTTTTTCTTTAAGTATTAATTTAATCCCAACTTTTAAGAATGTTTAGTGTTAATTAAATTGAGCATAATGAGACTTAGGGAAGGTCAGTAGGGTGGTGATTAAAGCTCGAAAAATATATATGTGTGGGATTAATCCTTGAAAATGAAATAATGGGTTAAAAATCGAATTAGAGATTATCGAAGAATAAACTCAATCGAGGATAATTTTAATTCGTGAGAATTAGTGAATTGGGATGACATGGAACAGTAGGGTGTAGAGGTCTACCTATTGAATTTATATGAGAAGAAATAGATAACCTTTGAGTATGGGGAAAGCTCGGGAATATATAAAAAGTAAAGTCGTAATCTATAAATACATAGGATATTAGAGAGAAAAATATACTACGTATGGAATTATCATATGGTTGTGCAAATACCTTATGGATATTATATGGGTGGGGCGAATACCTATATTATAATTTGTATTGTGTATGACATACCTACGGTGCTTGCTAGCGGGATGGATGTTTCGCATTATGGTCGATCTTATCCTGACGAGCCCATTTAGGGGGATTTTAGATTCATACCTTAAGCAAATGACCTTCTACACGTTCTATCGGCGTGAATGATAGTTTCGATGGTTGAATGGGAGCATAGGTATATGCGTGACCCATTCGGCTAGGGAGTACGCTCGTCTCCAAATATGTGTGTTATGTTATTTATGGTTCGGGAGAGACGCCGAGCCAATAGTCCTTTTTACAACGAGAGATGTAATTGGACATGATAGCAGAGTATGCATGCACCGCAGCTGTGTTTGGGAGGCGTCGTATTAGTATATATAATAGTGTGATGAATATATATACTGTTATGTGATCTACTGTGTGAATTAGTAGATAAAAGTGAATTATATAATCTGAATTGAATTAAGTAAGTGAATACTTAATCCTTAAAGGCCCAGTTCATCTTGAAGAGAAATTAACATGTTTAATTAATATAAGTATTGCGTGAGAAATACGAAAAAATGAAAAAGGATAGAATAATATTTGAGAACCTTATTTAGGGAGATAATAAGGTACGTTAGGCGTGCACACTAGATTTGAGTTGAGATTCTTAAGTGAGAGCCGAGAACTAACATGTACATAATACATGCTTAATTGCACTTGTTAAGCACTTGTTATTTTTAAAAATCTTTTACAATCGGGCTCTGACCCGTTTACTTGCATATTCTCTTCTTTACTATATTTATTACACTAGGTGCCCAACATCAGGGACGCCCGACTTAGAGGATGGATAATTTGACGTGTTTCTGGAGATGCAACCTCAGATTATACTCTGTCATTCCATTGATTCCTATCTTTGTAATAGTTGTCTCATTTATGGCATGTTTCCCAGGATATAGTTATCTCATTTCAGTTATGGATATTGTATTTATTTTATGTTAGTACTCTTGTTATCATTTGGTTTGGATGGTGATATTGAAATAATTAAACTGGAGAATTTATTCCAATTATATTTTATTGTTGGCTTTTAATTCAGTGGTGATGTGATATTTTATTCTTGTTCAGTTTTGTGGAATGGATTTAATAAAAATAAAAATTGGAAAAGTTTTTACACTTAGCTTAATTAATTATTAGGTGATTTAATGAGAAATTGTTTTCGACGGTGATGCTATGAATGAACCAACTGGATATTCTGATTTAATTAATAAAGGACTAATCACCCGATATTTAATTAGGCCGGGTGTCACATTAAACTAGTAGTCCACGATGAGTACCAAAAAGTGATTATCACACTTTTTAACGAGCGAGAATCATTTACAGGGTACTCAATTGCAACTTTCATCGATTCCAATTAAGAGGTACAATAATTCATACTCAAAAATAGTTTTCGTTTAAATAATTTTTATTCCTAATTTATTAAATCCATATTCTTATCATCCCTAAATGATAACTTCATACACGGGGTGTTATTCATTTGGATTACATTCGATGGATATATACTTGCATTGGAAAATTGTTTAAGTTCTACATTAAATGCAACGCATTAAAGGATTCTGATTGCAAGGTTGGTGAATTTGTTGCGCAAAATGGAGAAGAAATTGTTGAAACAAACAATAGTAATAAATGTCAAAAGCAAAAAAATTGAGAACTTCACTCAACTAAACTTCGGGGTGCTTTGAAACTCAACATTTTGTTAACATTTTGTGTTCTTAAAATTTTAAATTATTTATCCCTGCTTAAGTTTTGGACTTGAAATAATGTTCAAAATTTATTTATATTCAGTTGTACATGAATTTCTTTGATTACAATATTTTAAACGTATTTACTAATCAAACATACCATTAATATGAATTTCTTAGGTGGTAATGGGTGTTTATACTTAAAATGCCTTGTTCCCAACTTTTTTTACTCAAATTGACTATCAGATTTGGTCTCACGTGCGCGCACCTAGTGTGTGTACGTGTGCGTGTATATATGTGTGTGTGAATTATACCTTTTGAGTGAATGAAAATAGTAGATTTTTTTACCTAGGAGAGAGAGGGAGACATGTTGATGAGATAAATGAGGGAAATGGAAACGTTTTGGTTGAAAAAATGGCTTTTAGCGGGTTGTCTCCTGATAGAATTGTCACAGACGTTGTCACGATCCCTGACCATGATAATGTGCGGGTGTTTCGTTTTCATGGTTTAGGACCTTGATAACACCTGACTGGAAAAGTGGAACATTTTAAGTGTTTTGGTGTAGTGAAATTGGAAAAAATTACAAAGCGAAGAACTTCTTGTTCCTTCCTCACATAAAATAATCTCACTTTTCACAAAGAACCCTCACATACAATAATAAAAATATTTTCACGCAATATTAATCTCGCCACTAGATTCTACAGGAATTATCAATAGAGAATAACCATAATTTGTTCTAAAATAATCATTTTTTTTTTGTAAAAAGTGAATATATAATTTTCACTCACAAATTCTCACTTAAGTCAAAGATGGAGATGACCCAATTCTCTCATATCCAAAATTCGGTGGGGAAGCACTCCTTAAATGGCCGATAAAATCCAAGAGTCCCAAATGGTGTAAAATACCTCACAAGCTAGGTAACTAAAGATACCTAGATGACTTGAATACCAAAATCCCACTGAATAAGATAAGATAAACCAAAGGGGAGTTTGAGTTTAATTCAAACTCTTTATCCACCGTATAGAAGTCCAAAACCAAGCCTACTCTACAAACCTCCACCTTGGCGAGATCAAACAGAGCATCAAAATTGAGTCTTCCAAACCTCTGTCTTCGAATGTTAGCTGAAGTGACACTGTCCACGACCATGTCGCTGACACGAAACTGAACCTTCATTGAGGCGAAGCCATCCAATCAGATAATTTTTCCTTAAAAAACTCAAAACATTTGCTGATGCGAATGAGCCTTCGTTTTACCGAGAACAACCTTCGCTGAGGCGAATCTATGTTCGTTACCCGCGAACCCAACCAAAAAATCATCTTTCACAAAATTGTGTCCAACAAACTCCAACTAACAACTAATAAAAATATATTGGGGTCATTAGAAAAATAATGAGGGTGCGATTGGAAACACCATAAAATAATAGTGCCTTTAATAACACTAAATTCAAATATCGGGTTAATTACACTTTCCCCTGAACTTTACCATATTTTCAATTTGCTACCCAAAATTTCATTTTCGGCATTTAACCCCGGAACTTCCTAAACGACTAAAAGTAACCCCTTACCGTTGATACTCTTAATTTTTGGAAAAGTGGGTCATGCGCTATGCACATGAGAGTATTTTTGTCCAAAATAGTATAGAAGTTTAAAAAAATTAGAATTACGGAATAAATCATTTAAAAAATATTTAAAAATCTGCAAATTATAGAAAAATAGTAAAAAAAATTTAGAAATTAGAGAAAGTATTTAAAAAATATGGAAATCATGAAATTAAATCTCAATTACAAAAAACATTAAAAAAATATTATTATTTTTCATTAAAATCCAAAAATAATAGAAAAACACTTCAAAATTTATACAAAAACTTATAAAAAAATATAAAAATAATCGGGAAAACATTACAAAGTATGGAATTTTTTTAAAAATTAAAAAAATTAGATAAAATAATTTTAAAATTTGGAAAATTCTAAATACTTATTAAAAATTAGAAAAATACAAAAATATTTTTAAAATTATGGAATGTGACAAAATAAATTAAAAATGTGAAAGAAAATAAAAAATATATAAAATATATTTTGAAAATACTTAAAAAATAAAAATAAAAATTGCAAAATACTATTCAGGATGACTCGAAAAAATTAAAAAAAAAATTTACAAAAATAAAAAAACTTAAAAAAACAAAAAAAATGGTAAAAAATATATATTTTTAAATTATAAAAGGGTAAAAATAATCTGAAAATATGATTTCAAAAATCTAAAAAAAACTATTTAAAAATGTGGGAAAAATCGAGTGTGTGTGTGAAAAGAAACGATTTAAAACTCAAAAAAAAATCTGGATGTATGAAAAAAATGATTTATAAAAAACTTGAAAAATTAAGAAATGGTAAAAAATATATTACGAAAATAAAAAAAGGTTAAAATATTTGAGAAATAATATTTTAAAAATCTAAAAAATCGTGTGTGAAGAAAATCGATTTACAATTGGAAAAAAAATATCTGGATGTATGAAAAAAATGATTTAAAAAATTATGTAAAACTAAAAAAAATCTCTAAATCCAATTGAAAAAAAAATCTAAACCCTAGAAAAATATACAATTTACAGCAAAATAAATCAAGTATATCGTCAAACCCGGATCTTCATATTAGGTTCCATTTATATGAAATATTTCCTAATAGGTCCTATCGCAACATTTTTTTCTTAATAGGTCCTATTTGTACATATAGTGTAGGACTTATTGGAACACAAATATTTTTTCATGGGACCTGATGGAGCAAAAATAAAATGTTAGGACCTATTAAACTACATATTTAGTAAATGGGACTAATTAGTAAAAATCCCTAAAAAAAATCCCAAATCCAATATCTTTGGCTATAAACCCATTACCCATTTCAACAAATCCATTTTTCATATAAACCCTAAATCCATTTTTCCACACCCACCAAACATCAAAGACAAAAAAACCCACAATTAAAAAAAATCAAAGACAAAGAAATCCATTTTTTTCTCATTCAGATTTGCGTGTGTTGGTGTGTTTGTGTGTAAAATCGTATGCGTAAAGAGAGAGAGAGAGAGAGATGAAGATGAAAAGATGAGAGAGAAAGTGAAATCTTCCATGACTTTTTTTTTAGAGTGAGATAGAGGAAGAATTATGTAATGAAGATAGAGAAATTGGTATTAGGTTTTAATTAGAAAAAATGGTAAAAAATCAAAATACTACTTTAAAAAGTCACATGCCTTGCACACTGTGGAGGCAATTATTATGCAACACAAATAAATACGAGAGAAGCAATTATCAAGAAAAGAATAAGGAATATAAGATGCCAATCACACAACAAAGGATGTACGTGGTTCATCAAAGATGTGCCTACGTCCACGGTGGTGCAGTCGATATTATTTCTATATACTCCGGAGAGTGATTACAGAGAATACAACTTGTCCTTTTTCCCCGGACCTAGGGTTTAATATATACATGTACATGTAGGTAAGTGGAGGTGATGGGTTTCTCCACGTTTTCCATCTCCCGTGTAACTTCCGATTGTGGGAACGTGGGGGAAACCTGATCAATAAGAGATGAGGGGCCCGGACTTTGGGCCGTCAGGATTGGGCTACTCGTCCGGGCCCATGGTTCTAAATTTTGGGTACCCACAATTGCCCATAAATTTGTTGGGCCATGTTTATGGGTTCAATGGATTTAAATGATCAGCCATTATGGCTGATTTGCGATTCTTCAAAAACTGTGAAGTTGATTTGGCGGCACCCACTTCGCTTATTGTGCGCTATGATTAGAATTGAAGGCTTATTGGGATAGCCACTTTTTCTTCCGTCGCTTCAGCCCTTCCAGTACGCTTCTTTCTTCTGAGAAATCTAGCGCCTCGTACCTTCTTCTCTCAATCCCCATTCCCCTTGCTTCTTAGTCGTCTTGAGCTCGTGCTTCTTCATCACTTGAACCGATCCTCTGTTTTGTAAGTTTCTCATGCCCTTTCTTTGCACTTTCTCTTTGGTTTGTAGCTTTTCTTGAGTTTTTCAATGGCGAAGATTGGAAATAGGTCAATCTCTGAATTTAGGAAGTTTTACAACATTCCTGAGTGGGTAGATATTGAGTGTTGTGCCTCCCCTCCTAGTAACGTTAGGGATATAGAGGATGCCCACTGGATCCATGTTCTGTTACTTTCCCAGGGGGGACTCACTTTCCCTCCTAATGATTTGTTTCTGCATTTCTTTGGCTATTTCAATATTGTTCCTGCACAATGCTCGCCCAATGTGTGGAAAATAGTAAATGGCGTCCATAGAATAAATCAGTTATATGGTACCAGGTTAGGACTTGCCGAGATCTGTTTCTGTTATTTCTTTTCTTGAACTAGTTCATGTGTCTTATACCTCAAAGCTAGGAGCCCTGATAGGGTATTGGTAGTAAACTTACCTGATTCCCATAAGGACTACTGGCAAGAGGGTTTCCTCGTTAGGAATTGGCAGTTCCCTCCCCAGTTTGAAGGGTCGAGGTCTGAGAGGTTCACCGTTCCTTTTTACGGGGAAGAATATATAGGTAGACATTGTACTGTTGTTTCAACTTTTGCTGATTTGTGACTTTTCTACCCCCTCTTTGTTTTTTTCTTCCACAGCGAGGTCAAAGAATTTGGAGCCTGCTCTCAACGAGGTTCGTATCTCGGAGTTGGTGAAAGCTTGGAATATCAGGGAGCCTCTGGGTGACGGCGAGCATCCCAGGTCTGCTGCCTTTTTGCTCTAGTGTAAGAACGTAGGCTCCAGCTTCATAGCATGGCCTGTGGATAGTGTACCAGAGTTTGATTCTTTTGGAGAGACTACTGCTGAGCCTATCCAGTTAGACGAAGAGGAGAGCAGCTCTGAGAGTGAGCCTACAGGAGCTGCGAGTAATTTGGGTGAAGGGAGCTCTAACAGTAGCAGTTGCTCTGACTGTGAGGAGGATTCTAAAGCTCGAGGCTCGTCGAGCACTTCCAGCAGTTCAGGTGAAGAGATGCCTCCAAGGAAGAACTTGATTAGAGATGATGAGGAGGAGGACCACGTGCTTCTTGCACAGAGGTCAAAGAAACAAAAGTCTACTTTTGGGGTCGTGGCTACTGGTTCTCGGTCTTCTACTCAGGAGCAAGAGAGGAAGAGGAGAGAGGAAGAGCAGGTGAGAGAGAGGGAGAGAAAAAAGGAGGAGGAAAGAAAGAAGGTGGAGGAAAATAAGAGGATGGAGGAGAGGAAGAGAATGGAGAAGGAGAAAGAGGAAGAGAGGAGAAAGATGGAGTCAAGGACGAAGGCTGGGCAAGCCTTGGTCCCGGTGTCTGCTTTGCCCGAGGGGGCCTCAGTTACCATTTCTCCTCAGCTAGCACCTGCGCTGCTCGAGAAGGCAGTTCTCCCTGCAGATCACCAGAGGGCGCTGGGGTCTGATCAATTGGCCCTACAAGCTAGCCAGAGGCTAGCCTTAGTAAGATCCTCTCCATTTTTTAATTCTTTAACAAGTTTTAGTTATTTCTCCTTCTTGATCTCTTCTTTATTTTTGGCAGTTTGTGACTGACTTCGCCGTGCTCTATCGTTCTCGCGACGAGTTGGTGAGAAGGAATGGTGAGCTGGAGCAGCAGAAGTCCGCTCTGGAAGTCAGGGGTTCTCAGCTGGAGGTTGATTTAAAGACTGCTGACGCCGCCCGAGCTTCCTCTGATCTGGCCCTCATCAATTCTAATCGAGAGAGGGATGCGGCGGTTAAGAAGCTGAGCGAGCTGAGGCAGGCCTATGACCTAGTCTGCTCGAGCAAGCTGGATATTGTGGAGGAGAACAAGGTTCTGATCGAGCAGTTAAAGGAGAAAAAGTCCCAGGTAGCCACCATCAAGGAGGATTCATATAACTCCGGGTGGACTGCTGCTTACGAAGACGCCGAGGTTCAGATAGGCTACATCAGCCGTTTGAACTTCAAGAAGGGCTGGAGCAAGGCCCTCTTAGCTGCTGGTGTTGATGTTGAATTTCCTCTGTTTGACGAGCATGACCCGGGTCCGAGGCCAACTGTGGACGAAGAAGCCCCTGCCCCAACCATCGAGGGTGTTGATCTTGCCTCTCAAATAATTCCTGCCGGTGTTTGTCCTGCCCAGGCGATTGAGGGCATCCCTGTAGAGGGGGATGCCTCTGCTGCTGCTGGCAAGGGGAAGCAGCCAGGTACCTCCGAGCAGCCTGAGGTTGCTAGTTAATCTACTCTTAGGACTATTTTTATACTTCTGCTTGTAATTTTTCCAATTTCTGCTCGATGTACTTGACTTTTATCAATGAAATGAAAAGGCTTCTTTTTCCAGTGCATTGATTGATTTTTCTCTCCATTCCCCTTTTATATCTTGTAGTTGACTGATGTAGAAGAGTATATTCCTGCCACATCTCATTTGAGCAGGACTCTTGGTCCCAATGCCAGTCCTCAGGTTCGTCAGGCCTTTGTTAGGCTTTGCAAATCTCTTAGGTCAAGGAATCAAAACTACAAGGAGCAGTCCGAGCTAGTGGCTAAGCTGAAGGACAGGCTCCAGGAGATGGAAGGCATTGGTGCCTCAGTGCAAGAGAAAGTCAATGTACTGAGAGCAAGGTTACTAGAGGCCACCGAGATCAACCAAGTTGGGGAGTTCCTGCAGCAGGAGAATGAAAACCTGAGGAGGGAAGTCTTATAACTTAGAGAGCATGCGCCGAGCACTGTTTCAGCGGTTCTGCAAGGCTCCTCGTTGTCGCGAGCTGGATATACTCCTCCTATGCCGTGAGGTTCCACTCGTCCTCCCCTCCCGCGAGCTGGTAGGAGCACTAGGGGCAGGAACAGGGAAGCAGAAGAACGGCGTGATGAGGAGATGGAAGAGCTCCGCGATGATGTCCAGCGAGCATATGTAATTGCTGCTGGGCTTCAAAGGGACGTTACCCGATTGCGGCACTTATTCAAGAAAGGTCCTCGGTAAGCGTGGGCTGACGATTATGATCAAGGCTGGCTAGATGCTCCAACAAGACTATCTGAGTTTGAGGAACTTTCTTTCATCAGAGGGTGGTTAAGTGCCTTGAAAGAGCTTCAGGTCCCGAGGAACTCGGTGTTATGGTATCGTCACGAGATGTCCTCCTCCACTCTGATGCCCAACCCATTCAGAAGGGATGATCGATGGATCCCCATTGATGCTATTCCTTGGCAACTATTGGAGTTGGACGCAAATGAGGTTGTGGAAGAGCTAGTCCCCGCTCCTGATGACGGACGAAGAGCTAGAGTGGCAGATTATCTTGTTCGGAGGCTTCCACCTCCTTGAGATTTTGCAAGTTGTTATTCTTTTATATTTTTTGATAATGTAAATGCTTTGGGCGAGCTTCGCCGACCAAACATGTATTATCATTGTTGTAAATATAAGAGATTAATGAAAAGTTCGTGTTTTGGGCAATTTTGCTGACTAAACGTGTTCATCCAATCTTTTTATATTCTTGCTGCTTCATAATCCTTTTTGTTTTGTCATGCAAGTGTCCCCCCAGTCCAGTATAATACCAAAATACCATTATACCCCATTTTA
The DNA here is from genome assembly GCA_949130495.1 of Sambucus nigra. NCBI lineage: Eukaryota > Viridiplantae > Streptophyta > Magnoliopsida > Dipsacales > Adoxaceae > Sambucus > Sambucus nigra. The sequence goes on along the minus strand of OX422209.1, from coordinate 360,548,483 downwards.
CCTTTTAGGTTGTGTCGTCACACTCCCTTAGGCCTAAGTAGGGCAATTGGTGAGGACACCCCTGGTATTGAATGTCTTCATCCGATCAAGATTTTGCTCAACCAAAGTAGGTTTGATGGCCAGTATAAAATCTGGTCGCATTGCCTAAGAATCCTCTGTAGGGCTTTATATATTGTCAGGGTGCAATGCTAAGAGGTCTCTCGTGTTTCATGACGATGACCTGAGGAGGGGTATTCCCCTGCTATATCGACCATCGTATCTGTGATTTAGAAAAGATGTGTGATAGAATGCAACTGTTACGGATTAGGGGGTAATCAATTAAGTAACTTTCATTAGTAATAAGGGAAATGAACTGCCCTTTCACATAACAATTACAAGAAAAAGATTCAAAAATAGAATTTTTTGAGATTAGCTGCGTTCCATGCTCGTGGTATCTCTCTGCCCTCCATCGTTTCCAAATGATAGGCACCTTGCAGGTCGTCTTTAGTTATTTAAAAGGGTCCTTCCCAGTTTGGGCCTAGCTTGCCGTTTGATGACTTTACTGTGTTGCCCAGGACTTTCCTTAGAACATAGTCCCCAACTTGGAATCTTCTCGGGTTAACCCTTTTGTGGTAGTGCTTTGCGAGCTATTGCTGATAGCTTGCAAGCTTCACTAGGGCAAGTTCTCTGTGCTCGTCGGCGAGGTCGAGTTCAGCGAGCAATGCCTCATCATTCTGGCCTTGGTCGACAAGGTCGGATCTTATTGTTGGCAAACCCGCTTCTAGTGAGATGACTGCTTCCATGCCATATATTAGCGAAAATGGGATTTCTCATGTTGCTCGTCGAGGAGTTGTTCGGTAAGCCCATAGGATATGGGGTATCTCGGTTGCCTATGCGCCTTTGGCTCACTCTAATCTCTTCTTCAATCCATCGATCACAGTTTTATTGGAAGCTTCTGCTTGCCCATTGCTCTGAGGGTAGGCCACCGAACTAAAGTTGTGCCTGATCCCGTGTTCGTTACAGAAGTCCTGAAAGGGGCCACTCTCGAATTGTGTCCTATTATCAGTGATGATGGTTCTGGGGATTCCAAATCGAGTGATTATATTCCTCCATATGAACCTTATCATGTCAGCGTCTCGGATGTTTGCCAATGGTTCTGCCTCGATCCATTTGGTGAAGTAGTCAGTTGCAACCAACAGGTATTTGCGATTGCCGGCAGCGGTGGACAGTGGTCCCATGATGTCCATTCCCCATTGGGCGAAGGGCCATGGGTTGGTCAGGGATTTTAGGTCGCTGGTGGGTTGGTGGACCATAGGAGCGTGAAGTTGGCATTTCAGGCATTTGTGGACATATACTGCGGAGTCCTTTTGCATATATGACCACCAATAGCCTTCATTCATTGCTCGAAAGGCTAGAGACCTTCCTCCGACATGACTTTCACAGATTCCTTCGTGAAGCTCGCGCAGCACTTGCTCGACATCGCCTGGGTGGACGCATCTAAGGTAGGGACCGGAGAAGGACTTCTTATACAAGTCGCCTCCTGTGGATAAGTGAAAGCGAGCAGCTTTGACTCTTATCTGGTGGGCAGTTTTCTTGTCCTCTGGGAGCGTGCCCTCCTTTAAATAGTCTTTTAAGGGGTCCATCCAGCTGGGGGCTGATCCCACCTGGAGTATTTGTTCCACGTTTGGCAGCTTGCTGTTGTGGTTAATGCTCGGACAAATGAGGAAATCGACGGGAATAACCCTTTTAAGGCTAGAATCAACTGCCGAACTTAGGGCTGCTAAGGCGTCAGCATGACTGTTTTGCCCTTTGAGAAACTGCTGGATGTTGATCTCCTCAAAGCTCGTCATTAGTTTTCTCACCAGGGCGAGGTAGGCTGCCATTATTTCATCCTTCGCGTTGTAATCTCCACTTATCTGATTGGAGACTAGTTGAGAATCGCCGAACACCTGTAAATATTTTGCTCCCAGAGCTTGCGAATTTTGGAGACCGGCTATTAGGGCTTCGTAATCTGCTTTGTTGTTGGAGGCTGCAAATCCAAGCCTGATTCCTTGTTCGAGGATCGTGTTTTCTGGAGTGATGAGGACAATGCCTCCATTGTGTCTCCCATTTGATCCTTGAACATTTTTGTGACCAGCCGCTGATAGGTTTCCCCCGCATTCTTGAGCCCAAATGGCATGACCTTGTAGCAATATAACCCAACTGTCGTGATGAACGCCGTTTTGTCCTGGTCTGGGGCATACAAGGGGATCTGGTGATATTCTGAGTATGCGTCCAGGAAACTCATTCCCTCGTGAGCTGCAGTGGCATCTACTAGTTAGTCTATCTTTGGGAGGGGGAAACTATCATTAGGGCATGCTTTGTTGAGGTCAGTGAAGTCGATGCAAACTCTCCACTTCCCATTATTCTTCGGAACTACTACTGGGTTGGACAACCACTTGAGGAATTGCACTTCCCGTATGGATCCTGCATCCAGCAGTTTTTTGACTTCCTTTTCGACCGCTTTAGCCTTATCGGGTGCAGTTCTCTGTGCCTTCTGCGTGACTGGCTTGAATATGGGGTCGACGTATAGCTGATGACAGACCATATCAGGATCAATGCCAGGCATCTCGTATGGTTCCCATGCAAAAACATCTACGTTGTGTCTCAGCAAGGTCGTCAACTCCTTCTGTTCTTGGTCGGTGAGAGATGCTCCAATCAAGAAGACTCTGCTACTGTCACCAACTTCGGTTATAACTTCTACCAGGTCCTCGATGACACGCTCGGAGGGGAGGAGCCTGGTCTCCTCTACTCCAGGTCTTCCATACTTTAATTGCTATTTAGAAGGTATCACACCCTCTTCAACTTTCTCACTGGGTTGACCGACCTTCTTCTCTGGCTTTGGTCGGATGGCTGTTATGAAGCACTTTCTCGCCATCGCTTGGTCGCCGTGGATCTCCATTACTCCTCGCTCGGTTACATACTTGAGCTTCTGATGGTAGGTCGAGGAGACCGCCTTCATTGCATGAAGCCATCCTCTGCCGAGGATGGCCTGGTACGGTGATTCGATGTCAACTACTAAAAACTCAATCATCTTGGAGACGTTCCCAGCACGGACTGGCAGCACTATCTTGCCTAGGGGCATGGTCATTTTTCCAGCGAAGCCGACCAAAGGAACAGTAGCTTCCTTTAGGTCGGCGACGCTCAAATTCAATTTCCTGAATAGGTTGAGGTACATTACTTCGGATGAACTTCCTTGATCGACGAGCAACTTGTCGATGTCAAAGTTGGCTATCCTGAGTGTAATGACCAGGGCATCATGATGTGGGGTCCTTACTCCCATCAAATCTTCATCCGTGAAAACAATATGCTTGTTATAGTTGACGTCCTCTGCTCGTCGACGCTTTCCTGACTGTGACTTTACTGGATCGATTTGAAAAGCCTGCATTACCGCTGTAAGTTTTTTCATTTCCATTCGAGCTGAGTTTCCTTGTATCTGCTTGACGTCAGATACTCCGTGGATTACTGCGAACTCGTGTCTAACATCATCCTCCAGCACGTTGTCGGGTCTCGCCTCTCTGTTGGCAGTCACTTTCTCTGCCCTTTTTTCCACAAAGTCGTTCAAATGCCCGGATTGGGCCAATTCTTTGAGGTGAGACTTAAGAGCTTTGCAGTGCTCGGTCTTGTGTCCTCCTTCTTTGTGAAAAGCGCACCTCAACGCATTGTTCCTCTTCGAGGGATCTCCTCCCATCTTCCTGGGCCACTTGATGAATGGCTCATCCTTGATCTTCGCGAGAATCTTGTAAATTGGTTCTTTGAAGACGGTGTTGACCGCCTGGAATGCTTTCGACGCGTCATGGTTCCCTCCGTTCTTGGAGCCATTTTTTGCCTCCGTTCTTTCCTCCTTTCCTCTGGTTCTCAGTTTTCTCACCTACCTTGGTAGTGAGCTTAGCTCGACCGTTTTCTCCTGTATTAGGGCGGGTGACATCTTCCACCTTTGCGTATTTCTCGATTCGGGCCATTAGGTCGTCAATAGTCATAGCTTCCTTCTTCGTCAGGGACTGGTAGAGGAGGGAAGAACTAGGGAGCCCAATTTTGAAGGAGGCCACTGCCACTTCCTCCGCGCAGTCCTCGATCTCATTAAATAACTCCCAGTACCTCTTCGCGTATTCTCGGAGGGTCTCTTGAGTCATTTTCTTCATTGTTAGCAGAGCATCCATCCTTTTGGGATGGGAGCTACTGGTAATGAATCGGGCCGTAAAGAGTTCGGCTAGGGATTTGAAATTCTTGATCGACCGGTGGGGGAGCCTCTCGAACCACTTCTGTGCTACATCATGAAGGCTCGAGGGAAAAATGCGGCACATCAGGGCATCTCGGTGACTCCAGAGGGTCATGGCCTGTCGGTATTGCCTGACGTGATCGATGGGATCAGTTTTTCCGTCGTAAATCTTGAACCTTGGAATGGCAAATTTATTGGGAGCTTCCTCCTCTTCGATTTCTCTTGTGAAAGGTGACTTCATCTGGGTTTTGAGAGCTCGCCTCGCGAGTTCTCTGGTTGATCTTGTTCCGTGGTGAGCGGGATGCTGGTCCATCTCCCTGCGGACCATGTTTCGTATGTTCTCGTCGCTGCGAGCAGGGCTCTGGTAGCGGCGAGCTCTTCGCAGCTGCTCGCGGAGGTCGTCGTCTGACTCGCCTCCTTCGTCCCTTTGAGATTCTCGCCTAGGGATCCTTCCTCGGCTGCGAGATTTGCTCTCTCGAGGGCTAGGAGTGCGATATGGGCATCTCCTGTTATCAGGACGAAGCTCCCTCTCCAGTCTTTCCAGTCTTCTTTTCAAGCGAGCATTCTCAGCCTCATATCTGCGAGAAGACTCCCTCTGCTCGTGGAGCCTTGCCTTGTACGCATCAATCAACCTGGATATCTGCGTAGACCTCGCTGGTCCCTGACTTTCTTCTGAGGCTGGTCTTTCCCGGCGAGCTCTCTTATCTGAACGGCGGACTTCAGACCTAATCCTGCGAGGAGCAGGTGGCTCTTGAATATCTCCTGCTTGGGGAGCATTGCTGCTGTGGCCAGACATCTTAAACTCCTTTCTTGACGTGGGCTCTTCTCGGGGAAAGATGAACGTTTCCCACAGACGACGCCAATTGTGGAAGCAATTATTATGCAACACAAATAAATACGAGAGAAGCAATTATCAAGAAAAGAATAAGGAATATAAGATGCCAATCACACAACAAAGGATGTACGTGGTTCAGCAAAGATGTGCCTACGTCCACGGTGGTGCAGTCGATATTATTTCTATATACTCCGGAGAGTGATTACAGAGAATACAACTTGTCCTTTTGCCCCGGACCTAGGGTTTAATATATACATGTACATGTAGGTAAGTGGAGGTGATGGATTTCTCCACGTTTTCCATCTCCCGTGTAACTTCCGATTGTGGGAACGTGGGGGAGACCGGATCAATAAGAGATGAGGGGCCCGGACTTTGGGCCGTCAGGACTGGGCTACTCGTCCGGGCCATGGTTCTAAATTTTGGGGACCCACACACCCGATCCACTTTTTCATCCAAAATTAATAGTGTTAACGATGAAAGTTATTTATAATCGTTTAGAAAGTTCAAATAATTAAAAAATAAAAATAAATGTTCATATGACAAAGTAAAAATGTAAGATTAAGTTAAAATGAAAAAATGTAATTGACCCACGAATATTTGTGAAGTCATCACTTTTATTTTTGCCTTTTTCTCATCTCTTTTATTCCTATTGTGTTCCAACAAAATGGCGGTCCCATTTTCATCCCCTCCAGAGCCAAAGCACGCGACTTTGGTCAGTAGAAATCCCTAAGTACGACCTGGGACTGAACCCCCAACCGCGAATTCAAAAATGAAGCGCGTATTCGACGAAATCTCAGACGAGGAGTGGTCAAATCACTCCTTCAAACCCTCTCAAGTCCTCAAAACCACCAAACCCCCTCCTCCTATCGAATCCTTTGCTTTCGGCTCCGCTTCCTCCATCCCCCTCGATTCCGACGACGATTGCGTCGAAATCAATCCAAATGTGAACCACAATCTAGAAGACGACGATTTCGGACATGTTCACCCACTCGCAAACCGTGGCCGAAGGTTTATAATCGACGACGATGATGACGACGACGGTGCTTTAGCAGAAGTAATCGAGGTTAAATCAAACGAGGAAGATGAATGGAGTGACCTAGGGTTTGAGGACGACCAAAATGAGCTGGAGGATACTGACGTCGTTGGAAAGGCCTTGCAAAAGTGCGCGAAAATATCAGCGGACTTGAGGAGAGAGTTATACGGTTCGTCGGTTGCCACGTGTGATCGGTATGCTGAAGTTGAATCTTCTTCAGTTAGAATTGTCACTCAGGTGAGATATGAATATCTGGTCGGGGCATAGCGAAGTATTTGGTTATTGTCTTAGTTGTTTATAAATGTTTTTTGGTTTTAGGATGATATATGTGCTGCATGCGGAGCAGATGACTCTGGTTTTCAGCCTATTCTTAAACCATACCAGCTTGTTGGTGTCAACTTTCTTATTATCTTGTACAGAAAGAAAATTGCCGGAGGTAAACTGTGTTTTTTTAGTGCTAGCTTCTATATCATATGCTTAAAACAGTGGCTGAGTAAATTTACCATGTTCTAGAATAATGTCTAAAATGCTTATGATGTTTTGGACTTTAGAAGAAGGGATATTTTTAATCCATGATTTTGACGACTATAGGTAATTTTTATTTAAGTTCAGATTATGTTATCAATAATTATCTTAACATATATGGTAGTTTTATCAAATTTTATTTGACTAAGAGAAGTAATTAGAACAAAAGCTTGCACGGTCATATGTAACTCTTAACCTGTGCTGTAACTTCCTACTAGGGCGACACGGGAGAGAGGTGCCTTTCTACATTCTCCTTATCTATTTGTCTTGAAAATTTGAACTAGGACATACTTTGTCCTCAAATTCTTTATTGAATTTTTATAAGTTTAATAAAGCTTCATATTTGAAGTTGTCCAATAGGGAATTTCGAATTATGGGTACTAAATCCTTTTCTCGCTCTGTAAATCTCCCATTCAAGCCCAAGGTCTTGATTAGACTTAGGTAATTTCAGATAATATGCAATGGGTTTAGGGTTGTGACACAAAAGTTGTGGGTCTACAAAGCTAGGTCACGGCTTTAAAGTTTAAATTTTGGCAAATCACAAAATTCGATTTCTTCAATCTATTCTACGTTTGGTCTTTTATACTCTAGATGTTCTAAGATGACGGGCTGAAATACTAAACATATTGAGTTTATAAACTTTAGCAAGCAAACCAATTGTAAAACAACAATGTTTTTTGATCATGCCATTGTGAAACAACTAATGACAAACAATAAATACCTCGTTTAGACCCATAGCCAATGTCCATATACAGAAAATGTAACAACTAGAACACATATGTCAAACGAACATCTTAGGTTCTTAAAAAAGAAATATAAGATCAGTCAATTTGATTCATACTTTATCATGTCAACGTCCTAGTGAGCCTCCATCAAATGTGCCACTGAACGGATCTGCGGTGGCACACATTGTCAATTTATTAGGAGATAGTACATGATTTGACAAGAGGGGAGGGGGCCTGATGCAATCCATATGAAACTCAATGGGAAATTAAATTTGATTTCCAACCTTTATGGTCACAAGACTCGCAACGGAGTTTTATCGGTCTTGATGTGTGAGAGAGAAGAGAGAGATGGTGGTAGACTGTGGTGTGTTATGTGCGTGAGTCATGGTTGGGTGCGAGAGAGATGACCTCTCCAAGCAGGATTCTCAAGTTGGGGATGAAGTCATCTCATCCGTATTTTTTCAATAATAGAATCGTATCATGAAGAATGAGAAGTGAATAATTTTTTATTGATGAAAAGTCTTATGGTGATCTCGGTCGTTGAGGCTAAATAAGGCCAATAACAACGCTATTGGTAATTTTATGACTTATCATAATGTGTTGTGCCGTGTGTGTGCATGTGTATATTTCATGATTATAGATATGTATGAGCATGTATGTCCCATTGCTGTGTATAAAACATGCGAAGGTAAAGAAGGAAGAGGTAAAACAAGAAGGGGTATATTGGTTATTCTTTTATTAAGGCAGATAAACACCATGAAAAGATAACTGGTATCTTAAATAAATGAAATTTTGACGGTTTGTCTCTCGTATGATATTGGTGATTTAAAAGGGGAGGGAAGAGGGTAGGTAAAAAAAATGTTCTTTTTAAAATTAATAGCGGACACTCTCGAGAGACCCTGTATCCTTATTTGACACGTGCGGAACTTGGATTCGTTGGGGACGCGCTTGGATATGCAGGTACACACACAAGATATGGTGGAAAATGCTCACTAAACGTTATATCCCATGACACGCTCAAGATATATTAAGGCACACTCGGGATACACATATTGGATATGTAATGCAAAAAATTTAGTTTGGAAAAAAAACAAAAGAGGCTGTAAGACACACCATTCGCTAATATGGGAATCAACCCTATAGTACATAATCTAGTGTTTCATAGTCCCTTTGAGCTCTTTAATATGAGCAGTGTTCATTTGAAAACCCGCAAAAGGATTTGGGCAAAATGGGTAGTGTGTTAAGTGATGAGCTTCATAGGAGTTTCTGCCCAAAATTTGCTACAATAGTTAGGGCCTTTTTAATGAAGCTCGAGTGCTAATTTTCTTGCATTGGACAAATTATGAGCACGCCCCAAATTGTGAATCGGTGCAAAATTTATTACTCGCTCCCAAGGAATTGCAAGAAAAATACTTCGGCTCAAAACTAAAGGGCCTAGGACTATCTAAGTATATACTTATATGGCACGAGCTTTATCATTTTTCCTCAAAAGTGTGTGGACGAGAAAGAGTGGTGTGTACGGGGTTCATGGTGGGGAATATATGTATTTAAATTATTTGTATTACTCTTAGGATATTGATTAGAATTATTATTACCATTACGTATCCTGTTATCGTTTTGTGTAAAAAATTATCACCCTTTGGGCGTTGCAATATCGTGTTCCACCAAGTTTGGACAAAACTCTATATTTACGTTGCCGCCCATTGAACACACTTCATACCCATAATGCCCTTATACTCGGAAACCTTCTCAAGGGTATTAATCCAACCAGCCAATGCATCAAGGTCAATACGATCATATAAAGTGGCGACGTAAGTGCAAATGTCTATATCAAAACTCTTCCTTAAATCCGCAAAATCTGAATTAAGCGATCTTCACTCCAGAGGAGGCAAGGATCTTAATTGGCTCATCGAACATGTTATCAAATGGGCCTTCTCAGAGTGCCAATGCACATGATTGCGGAGGTTGGGAAGGATTTTCCATTTTCTGGAGCAACGTTGGAAATTCATTCATCTCAAGTCCCCGACCCAAGTAAAGGAAACCACAACGTCAGATACATAGGAGGTCACATTCAACCCAAATTCCTCAATGGGAGACAAGTAAGAGCGATATTCCTTGCTCTCAAGGGATAGAAGATGCTCGTACGTCGACTAAGGGGCCAAATGGTGTATCGGATCAAACCCGACGTACAATGTTTTCACAAAATTCCCAAATGCCAGTGGTTGGGTTACAAATCGGGGTTGCTGAGCCCAATCACGAATCTGTTTACCATAGTCTTTTAATATCCCTCAGTGCAGATGGAGTCGACGCCGTTGAGTAAGTTTTAAAAGGAACACATGGAAGCTTCAAAGAGAGATGATCCTCGACGAGGAAGATGTTTGTATTGAAAGGCTTTTTTGAGTTGAGGCATATGGTGAGGAGCCAAAATGGGATGACTTGGGTAATTGTGACGTGTGGCCAGGTCTAACGGCACACGTCTCATAGGGTGTTGTTGGGGAGAGACCATGAAGGGTGTGGGAGGACTAAAGGGTTGCGGGATGGTGGTTCACAGCCAAAAGGTTTGTTTGCTCTCTCGGTGGTGGATTGAGTAGTCATCTTGAAGGGAACCAGAGGCTGTCGGTGGGGTTGCAGAATATGGTGGTCGAGGGGAAGAGATTGTCAGCGATGATCCGGAGGAGTAGGGGTTGTTGGATGACCCCTACTCTTACCAAGTAGGAGTAGAGACTAAGGTAAGTGGTAGAGCATTCGTTGTGTCAACCCTAATCTCGCTAAGGGCTGCTCCAAATATCTCCTACATTTATGAACACATTCGGATATACGATTTTGTACTACATATCAATAAGGAGGCTCTACCCATTGATGTACCGCTTCTAATGGCACACAAGAAATAACTCTTAAAGCCAAGGAGTCCTTGATCTAATATTCATTAATAAAATTAAAGGCCATTACAATCTTTATAGGCCTAGAGTGTATTGCCAAGCAAGCTTGGGTAATACTAGTAATAGCTAAACGAACAAAAATGGTATGCATATAATTAAGCACGATTAAGCGATCCGCCTTTGGAATAAAACATGTACAAGTATTAGTCACGTCTTAAAACATGTTTAGTCTAAGGCCCCTTGCACGTGTTTATGGTACGTAAGTTACCAAAAATACCCTTTGCATGGTAATCGGTTAATAACACCCTACAAAACACACGTGAGACCAATGACAAGACGCGTGCCCTAAAACTTTTCTTATATATAAGATTATCTCCTATATCTTAGACGAGATCTTTTTTACATTCTTCTTTTGAGACCTTATTTACGTAATTTTGCTTCCTTTTTACTCGTACGTTATTATTAGGGTTCTTATTATCTATCTAGATCTTGAGATTTCAATCTTGTTTAACAAGTGTACGATAGAAAACAAATTTGTTTCATTTTTTAAAGCATGGTAAATTGGATGCTGCCATACTGATATGTCCAGCATGTTCGTATGCGGATTTTATTTAAAAAGTCCTAATGAAATGAGAAAAACTTAGATCCACTACATTTTATATAAGATATGAAGTATCAGGTAATCCATTCTGTATTCTAGATGAAGCGATTTATTTAGAGTACATTACTGGATATAAATATTGTAATCGTTTGGGTATGGTAGACATTAAAATGATACTTGAAAGTAAGGGCTTTGAGTCTACATCGGATGAAGCTTATAAGTCCTTTGATGATGAATTATTATATGTTGAATTTGACAGGCAAATAAATCTGATTCAAATCCAATTTAGCACTTATGGTTACATAAGAAATTTATTGAATCGATTCTATTTAATAAATGGATCCGATCGCAACGTCGAATATGGAATTCAAAGGGATCAAATAGGAAAGGATAAATTTAATGAAATATACGATCATCCAACATTTATTGAATTTGAAAAAGAGTCAGAAGAGATGGTTTGGTCCTCTTATTTTTATTTCTCGAATAGGAAATTGATGTCATCCGACAATTTCACACACTTAATTGTATGATTTGGTTAGACATTTGAAATTGTCCATTTATTTTCACTGTTTCGAAAAGAGCAATATTGTCAAATTTCTCATTGCAAAGTATTAATAAATTAACATTGCGTCATCTCAATATTTCGCTGCGAAATATTGAAATGTCACATTGTAAAGTAGTATTTTGCAGTGCGAAACAAATGTTTACTTGATTTGCATAAATATGTTATTTTAGTTTCCTCGCTAGAGGTAACAACCAATGATATACATATGAACAACGAGGAACAAACATGTTTTGGATTCCCCAAGCGGGGACTTGCACAATATAATATTAGATTTGTAACAAAACCAAGAGGTGTCCATATTATATAGTTAAAAAACAAGTGGATTTACAAGTTGCTAGCTCATAAAAAAGGAACATAAGCATAAAACGAACAATTCTAGTAAAACATAAATATATTTGAAGTGAATTGACTATTTGGGTAGTCAAGATAAGCATCAACAAAATTATCAAATGATTTTATGAAGTTAATAAGAGAGTTTGCCCCTATTGGAATATAATCTTCAACCAGTCGAGTTACATATTCCTGTGCTTAACCAATTCCTCATACTTTGGTATGACTTGAAGGACATAAAAACTTCCTAAATCATCAAAGTTTTGAGGAATGCCAACCCCTTTAATTAGTTCCGGTATTGCTGATAATCCTGTACAACCTTGCCCTACATATGTTGGAGTTCATCTTTAGTGTCTTCTAATTGTCGTCTCATGTTTGTTTCGAAATCGAGATAGCTCTGCAAACGTCTTATGAGGTTAACCATTGTTGTGACGTGAAGTTAAAAAGTATTAGGGTTTGTGTTTGAATGTTTTTAAGAGAATAGATAAACACTCGTCAATTGGGTTAGTTTATACATATATATATATATATATATATATATATACATATATATATATATATTTATTTATTTATTTATATTGAGAGAGAGAGAGAGAGAGGTATACATGTAAAGACTCTGGCACCACAAACGTCAAATTGTTTGATATTTCTGACCGTTCAGATATCAAAGCTCAGGTTTAAGCATGTCTAAAAGGTATGCGTCATTAACAGTCATCATCATTATTCTCCCCGTTTTGTCCCCTAAGCTGTCAGTTCATTATGAAACTTATTTGTATTCCAAAATATTCGTATTTATACAACCGAAGTTTTTATTCGACGAATATTATTTTTAGTACAATAAAATTCATTGGGCGTAATCATTTCACACTAACACTTGTCATTTCGCACTATGAGATTGCATCGTAATTATTAGTATTAGTCTGTGCCTAAATAGGCTCTTTGATATTGCCATCAAAATATGCATTTTTCATAATGACCTTTAACACAAGCGTTATGTCTTCCAAGAGGTAGAATTTCTACATTCTTCTTTAAATACATGGAGACTATTGGTAAATTGTCACTCTATCATTATCTTTTACAATTGAAGCACAAACTCTTTCTCATAATATATCACCGACTTAAAAAAATTGCTCGCATTTTGATGTTTGTGATGTTCTAATCAAGATATTCTATTTAGTGTCAATTATGGATATTCTGAATATAATCGCTACATCCAAAAAGATTAGGGATTTATGTTTGGATGGTCAAACCCTGGACAAATTTACATGGGAGATATTGGCATGGAGGTTTTCAAAAGTTCAATTTGGGAAGGACATGGTGGCATCTAGGTTTGATAATCCTACAAATGGCATCAAATATGTAATGCCGTTAGGAGATATATGGAAGCTGATCTAGGTAGGCTTATACTCAAGGATATGTGTGCTAATTGAGATATATACGCTTTTCATGCTTTTGTAATTTTTTCTGTCAGAATTGGTTCAATTAGTGACACGGAATTTGCAATTGACAAGTTGAGGGAGAGGGTTTTTGGAAATGACATGTCATTTTAACAAAATCACTCGTACCTCGACATATTATAGGTTTCATTCTGTTTGTAAAACACATAACAATTATAGTAAACGTTTCTCAAAGGATGAGTATGAGCATTTGGAATGTATAGTATGCATGTTTAATGCAATCATAAAGTGGAGCACCTTTAATTAGTTGTAATATCTTAATGACAATGTAAATATGTTTTGTGTTTTGGAAGTATGATTTTTTAGTGCTTATTTTCATTTCCTTTATTTTATTTTCAGTTTTATGGTTTATTTCAGTTCTATTTCACGGAAATTGTTATGAATATAGTCATCGCTAGAGGGATCAACATAATATGAGCTTGATTGTTATAATTGTATTAAAATGAAGTGTAATGTTTATTTTGCAGTGAGAAGTAATGAGTATTTAGCAATGCGTTATACTCATTTCGCATTGCGAAATACCTTTTTTCCTCACCGTGTCATGTTCATTTCGTAGTGGGACATAGCTAGTTCGCAGTGCGAAATGCTTGATTCCTCACTTCGACATGACTGTTTCGCATTGTGAAATATCTATATCATAATGCGAAAATATATTTCACAATGAGAAATGGTCATTTTGCATTGCAAAATGGAAAATGATTATTTCGCATTGAAAACTTACACGTTTGCAATTGAATATGTATCTCGAAATCACACGTGTAATCAGTTTAAATTCCCTTTAGCGAGGAATCATACCAGATAAGGAAAGAAATACGTTAAATGCATAAATTTCACAAAAACTATACAATATAAATGAAACAATAATTATTTTCTTTTAAATCACATAATGTCTTGCATTTTTTATGCTAAATAGTATTATTCAGTCCATGTGTTTTGTTTGTCATTTAATAACATATGTACTATTTTAGTTCTAAATTTATCACTAAAGTCACTGTCCAACTGAGTTGAAGTTCCCCTTTAGTAATTAGCTTCTCCATTACATAGCAAACAACTCCGCAATCCACATTGCAAAGCAAATAGGACGAATAATGCAATTATTCATTGAAACTTCATTGCCATAATGTCTGAACAAATACAGTTATTTTTAGTAGTTTGTTATCACCTCCCTGGGGTTGTCGAGGGCTTGTTGTCGAATTTTCAATTGGGCAATAGAATTCTTCCGTTTCAATAGCTAATGGAGGAGATATTATTTAGCTCTTTTTTCAGCAATTGTTGCTATGTTAATTGTTGCTATGTTACTTGCTTTCTGGCAATTGTTGAATGAAATTAGAATTCATAAATTATAATATCAAATCATTTTATCAAAATGTTAAATTATGCATACCACTTCAGTTGCGTCAATAAAGAATACATCTTTGGATTTTCCTTTCGGACGGAGGGAGTTGAATAAAGACCATGATCCCTCGGACATGTCATAGCAACTTAATGTTCAATGATGTGCCGTAAGTTTCTTAAAATCTTCCCTTATGGTGAATTGGCTTTAGGATATAACGAAAATCTATGTATTTGCCATCAAAAAATTTGTTCACCATATCTACACCACCTTAGGGATTCATTTGGTGAGAATCCTAGGAATCATTATAAAGGTAATTATTATATTCCAATGTGATACTAACATATAACATAAAATCATTTTAAAAAATAGTTAAAATGACGATTATTATTCGAAACGGTGAATTCATTATGTAATATTTTTCTGGAAAAAATTTGTCAGTGGGGTTTAACTTCTTTTTGGACAACATATCTGCAAAAGTATCAATTACCTGCATTAACATCAGAGCACATACAACCATAAAATGAATTACAGTATTGAAAAAACACTTCGCAGTGCGAAATCTCAATGACATCGCAGTGCGAAATAATCAATGGGGTGATGTATAGTTATTTCCCATTGCGAAATAGTTATTTTGCAGAGAAATTCCGCAATGCTATTGCCTAGTGCTAAATCATATGATCAATATGTCAATACTCACAACACTTTGACACCTCCTCCTTGTTTATCAAGTGGAATATGTCATCAATACAAACTGGCAATTCGCCATAGGTCCACATTATTATCCAGTTATATGATCACAATAAAGTTATTAATAGAATACAAATAATTAATGTAATGAAGATTAATTTTTTTAATGATACTTATTTTTACTCTTTTCTACTCAATGACATAACTTTTGCAAGAAGCTGCTTTTCAGCATCCGTCAAACCATTGTAGATGTTGGAAGTTGGAAATGGCATTTCATATTTTAAAATTGAAGAATTATCACCCTCAGCTTGATGCTTCTCATTAATTTGAGGTTCTTTTTTTGTTCTTTTTGGGACTCTTTCACGTGCACATGTTTTCCCCTTTTTGCGTTTTCCTTCTGCAGTGAAATCGTCTCCAATTGGCTTAACAACATTTCTTGGGTTTTCCTTCACACCAGCAACAATGGTGTTGACATTTTTTATTAATGGTGTTTCATGATCTGCATTCGGGATTTCTTCCTCCCTTGACTTTAATAACCTCTTTATTGAAAAGAATTCCTTATTTTTTTAAGAGCTTCCAATTTCCCTTTCTCGTTATTGATATTTTCAAGATCAAATTTCAACAAATTTATCTTAACTTTACCGACTTCTAATTCTTTCTTGTACTTGTCAATGACGACATTAGCATTAGTCATATTATTTGTATTTATTCTCCTCAATGATTTAACTGTTTCACTTTTGCCTTCTAACAGGGCTGCAAATTCTTTCAACTGCATATTCCTTGTTTTTATTGTTTTTTTCGCTTCTACTGATAGCCCGCCCTTCTCTTATAATTTTTCTTCATTTTTATTCTTCTCTCCTTCCAATTCTCTTATCGTATCTTCATACAAAGTAATTGCCAATTGCATATCCTGCTCAGACTTTTTAAGTCTTTCCTCATATGAATCTAAGCTTTCCTCCAATTTATTTACATAAGATTCTTCCTCTTTTGCGTTCCCACGTTCACTATGGAAATATGCTTTCAACCTTCATATTATCTCATTTTTTTGGGCCACCTCATATGATTGTTTGAACTTTTGCTCCTCCATTTCCTTCTGCAATTCCTTAACTTTTTCGATAGATCATCATTTATAGATTCCACATTTTTTATTTTATTGATATCTTCTTCGTGCTGCAATCTAAGTTCATCATTGTCTGTTTTTAAGCGATTACACTAACTTGTGACATTTTCATCCTCCATTTTCGGAGCCTTTTCCAACTCTATATTTATTTCGAGGTGTTCAAACTTTACCCTTTTATTGTTCTCCCCATCATCTTCCTCAACCTGGTTGTCAACTGGGTATACAAAAAATGGGTCTTCAAAGGTCATTTATTGGTTTTCCATTGACAATTCCATTATACCTTTAACTGTATGTCTCCCTCAGTAGAAACTTCTGCAGTATTCTTATTAATGATATCAAATAATGCTCCAAGTGAGTCACGTGTTAACCCCAAATCATGGCATGGGCTTTGTTCATAATTCATTCCAAGCCCCCTTCGTGAAATTGATCATCATCATTTACTCCCTCGTCACCATTGTTATTTTCAGCCCCAACTTCAACCTCAGCTTCACCCTCCACCTCAACTTCAGTTTCACCTTCAACTTTAGTTTCAACGGGTTTGGATTTCTTCTTTAACTAGATAATTCATAAAAAGTATTTTAGTTGCTGCCAATTATTGCATTGCTAAATAGCACTTCAAAATCACACTGCGATTTTAATATTTAAGGACCTGTTTTGGTTGAATACGACTAATGTGGCTGATGCATCCGGATATTAATGAAAAAATAAATATTATTATTATTATTTTAGTTACCTAGACATTAGATTATTTATTTAGATATTGTTTAGATTGTTATTAGGATTTATCTTTTAATTAGTTATCTATTTTAATTAGGCTTTTTAGTTCCCTTTTTACTTAGGAGACTTGCTCCTAAGTTTAGGATTATTAATAAATAAAGCTTTTGGCCCTTTCTTGTAACCAGAATTATTTTGGAGAATGAAATTTATTAATGAGATTTGAGAGAAAATATGGTTTGATTATTATTATTATTATTATTATTATTATTATTATTATTATTATTATTATTATTATTATTATTATTATTATTATTATTATTATTATTATTATTATTATTATTATTATTATTCGTGCGTGTGTTCATGTGTGTATCAATTCTATTGTGTTTCACATCAAATTGGTATCAGAGCTACGTTCGCTCCTGATTTTTCACATAAGTGTGTCTAATCGTGTGTGTGTATCAAGGTCACGAGTTATAGTAAGCGCTCGGGGCAACCTATCGTGCAACGTGTTCTCAATGACGATCAATGCTCCAAAACTAGCCACCACAGACGCGCCACCTCCATTCAACTAATACACTAGTTCAAATCAGTGGATTTTCGATTGCCAACGAAGCTGGTGAAGATTAGGAAATCAGCCGTCGCCGCCCAAGGTCATGGTGACATGAGTAGTACGAGGGAGCACAAGAGAAGGGAGCTAGGGCTTCATTTGTTGAGTTGGGACTTTTAAATGCAAGAGTGTGCTTTGACACTTTGAAGAGAATGGGCTGCCCATGTGGTTTTTATTTGACTTTCACCCAATTTTAAATGACAAACCACTTTGGTTGGTGTTTAATAGCCCCAAAATTGAATTTTTGGGTGTGGAAAAACTTGGGCAACCCCTAATTTTTAAAATATTGCAAAATATTTTCTATAAGCCCCAAAATTTTCAGAAAAATTATTTTTCACCACCTATAAAGGAAAAATATTTTGGGTCCCAAATCAAGAGCTTTATTTATTCCAAATACCTATTTACTCGGCATGGGCGAATTCAGATTGTTGTGTCGGTTCGAGAGGTTCGTTGGAGTGTGATGACGATTAGGATTTATCTTTTAATTAGTTATCTATTTTAATTAGGTTTTTTAGTTCCGTTTTTAATTAGGAAACTTGCTCCGCCCCAAGTTGAGAATTATCTATAAATAAGGCCTTTGGCCCTCTCTTGTAATCAAAATTATTATGGAAAATGAATTTTATTAAAAAGATTTGAGAGAAAATATGATTTTATTATTATTATTATTCGCGTGTTCATGTGTGTGTCAATTCCACTGCATTTCACATCAGTGGCCTTCTTTTGTCATGCTCAGGTGGCCACTTCACGAAACAGAGGTGGCCACTTCAGAAACGGAGGTTGGAGAGATGGAGTTGTTGGTTTTATTATTGTTGTTTTCTCGCATAACCAATACTGAGATTTAGAAACCATATTTGTTTAAATCCAACTGAAAACAAATAACATTACAAACTTAATAAATTCACTTCTTCTTGAGGACTGGTTGGGTGACAGTCTCTTCGTTTAGAAAGCACCTTTAACAAATTCAAAGTCCTTGGGTTTGGATTGATGTCCGCATTTTGCTATGCTCTCTTTTCCACAATCAATCCCAAATATATTTTTCACGTGTTTACTTCTGAACTTTAGTGTAGAATCTCCAATCAAGAATCCTTCTCTCTTTTCATCACATGTCTGAATTGATTGATATATATCTTCATCAAACTTTTTCACTGATGAAATTGTTGCTATTCCTTCCCATATTGCTTTGAAAATATTATGGAATGATGTTTTTGTAGAGCTTCTTTGTGTTCAGTGGTAAGTTTTGGCCTTTCACCCCTGTAATTGTTCCAATCAGTGTTGAACGGTAGCCAGGCTTAATCTCCTTCTTCTTTGAAGTTTCGTATTTTCCTCCCCCATTACATATTATATCACATCATTATTTGCTCGCAAAGTTATTTCACATTGATAAACATTTAAATTTCTAACTGCAAATTCACATTGCGGTTTCACACCGCCATATAACATTGAGAAATTAAATATATTGTGAAAAATGTGAATCATAACATACTATCTTTCCTAGGTCTAAATAGAAATGTTAATCCAATCTCATTTCAATTACTACCATTATGAGCACTATATTATTATCAACAAATCAAATGAGTTCTTAGGTCTGAATGTAATTTCATAGACCTGGCAAAATGAGTCACGACACGGACTGACACGAAGTGGGTGGTCGTCCCTCAATGGTTTTGGGTCATATCAGTGTCAACCCGATAAGATATGATAGTTAACGGGTGGGGTTAGTGTTGCCCCCTTTCACCCGTTAATACCCGTGTGAACATGACATGACACGTTAAGATAACGAATCAGGTTTGAATATGTTTTTTTCACAGGATAAAAAAGTCACCCGTTTAGACACGAACTCGATAAGACCCACACACGATAAAAACCGACACAAGCACGGTTATGGCACGACCTGTTGTGTTGTCAGGTCCATAACTTCGCAACTAATAATAATGATGAGAAATAATTTAATTATTTCACTCACCTTTTATCACATTTTCTATTATCGGCTGGCCTGGTCATTTCTTTGACGAATCTGCTTTGGACACATCCTTTTCACTTCTTTTAGGTTAGGATGAAAAAACAACAGCATATGAACATTGTAAATATGGGAATGAGAAATATATTAATAACTTACACTTCAATCTTTAAAAAATCTTTTCGCGATTTGTATGAAAATGGTAGTGCTGTGAAATTCCAAGGTACAACAATGGAGAATTTCTTTTCCTTTTTCGAGCGCTTGTGAAGGTTTTGTTATGATAACCAGCTGCCCTGTTGGCTCTTTTGAGCTGCCGGTTTTAAGTCATACGTTTCGCGTGTTTCAAGGGTACTTTATTAAGTTGTGTGTAATTTTTATAGAAAAAGAGGCCTTAAACTAAACATGTTTTAAGATGGGACTTTTAGTGTCAAACATTTCATGCCAAGGGGGTACGGGTAGGGGTGTAAACGGATCGGATTCAGACTGGATCGCGGTGATCCAAATCGGATTTGTTAAGCTGTCAACGGATTCGGATCCGATCCGATAATTCGACCAGTTATACCGAATTCGAATCCAAATCATAGATCGGTTATACCAAATCTGAATAATTTAAAGATCCGAATAATTCGATTCGATCCGATTTGAAAATTCGATTATCTGATTTTTTAACATATTTTTATGCATTTAAAAATAGTCTTGAGACCAAATATATGTATATTAAGCGGATCGGATCGGATCGGATCGGATCGGATCGTCTTATTATCGGATCGGAGTGACATTAATCCATATCCGATCCATTTAGTAAATGGATAAATGGATTATCGGATTTTAAAATCAATACAGGATCCGGTTAAACGGATCGAATTCGGATCACAATCCGATCCGTTGACAATCCTAGGTAGGGTTGTGTTTCGACCGAATCAGCTCAGAAATGGCCTCTTCGGGAAAAAAAATTCTTGTCGATTTTCAATTCCGAATTTTCGGGAAACTGAAAAAAATTCCGAATTTGGAAATTTCAGAAAGTCGGATTTTTTTTGGAAAAGTACGAATTTTTTGAAAAATCGAAATAATTGGAAATTCCAAAAATATGCCAAAATTTTCTTTAAAAAATTTCTTAAATAAAATAAACTACTCATCATTTTATGCTAATTAAAGCACAAAAAGATAAACATTTTACTTGGAATGCTATGTTCCATCATGGTTTTAAAGAACCTTAAGCGTATAGTAAGTTTAGTGAGGTGTGCTCCTTTTATAGCCTCTTAGTTCACGAATTTTAGACCTCAAAACCGATGTGGGACTCTAGTTAGTGTGAAAATAATCGCACAATTTCGGAAAATTGGATCGGAAAAATTGGTAAGTCAGGATTATTTTCGATTCCAATCCGATTTTTTTTCAAAAAAATCTGAAATTGAAAATTGATAATCATGTTCCAAAATCCGAAAAAATCGGGCGGAATTCAGAATTTATAAAAAACACACACCCCTGCAAGGGGGTGGGATCCCTGATCCCCTCTAGAATTAAAGCCTTCTGACTCCAATTGTTTGCTATACAATTATGCCCACATTCGATATATAAATTTGTACTACACAACTACAAGGTGACGTACCACTAGTAATGGTACAAAAGAAGTAGCTCTCAAGCCAAGGGAATCCTTTCTCTAATGTTCAGTAATGAAATAAGAGGCCGTTACAATCTGTATAACCATAGGGTTGTTTGCCAATCAAGCTTAGGTAGAACCACTAAAAGCTAAAACGAGCGAAAGGGGTACTTAATTAATTAGAGCCTGCTGACTACGTCCACTACCAATACTAAGCATTGCAAAAATAAAAAAAAAGGGAGATTAGAGAGCACATCGAAAAAAATATCAGTATTTTAAACCCCATGCTATCTAATACACATTCCAGATTCATACCCAATTTCTGTTGCACCTGACGTTGGTACTTCATCTCTCATGAGCATCCTTTTAACAGTTCAATGTAAGCCTTGCAAAAAACGAAATAGATATAGAGGAATTTTCTCTTACTCTCTCTTTCTTTAATAAAGCTACAATTATATTGAATGTCATGTTTTTAACTCTATCCTAAGCTGAGTGACATGTTATCCATATGATCTGTACCGACCCAGGACTTTGCTGTCCATCTTGCCATGTTATAAGGCCATGCTATATGAATCATGAACACATACACACCCACAAGAAAAAGTATAAAAAAGTAGGACACTGACGCCTAGTGAAACCTTAGTAAATGTATGTTTTTTTCTCATTTATATTAAATTATATAGAAGATATATTTTCTTATCGTAAGTAACTCTAATAATATACGGTTGTAAGTTGAAATAGGTGACTTCTAAGGCATAACAATCAATAATTATCCATGTTACACGAACATAGACATAGCAAGTAAATTAATGTAATAATTTACACACTGGCATATGAATATGTAATTATGTTTATAATTGTATATACACAATTGTGATGGTTTCTGCACCTTTCCACATTCACCCCCTTTGTTTAGTCTTTGTTGTCTTTGTTATTTTATATTCATTACGCCTTGGTTTTGTTTTGTTAGCAATCATGCTTATTATTTGTATGCTCAAAGAAAGCTATATTGTCACATTGAAGAACTGTCAGATGGTCATCTCTAGACAGGTTTTAAGAGTGTTGACACCATGTCTAAAATTAAGAATTTTATTTTCAAATTAAGAACATGTTGAAAAAGTGTCGTACACGTGTTCCAAAGTGTCCGTGTAGTATTGACATCTTCGTGCCCGACTCCAACACAAATACACCACTGTCTTAGATTTGTCCATACTTTTTAGACTGCTCCATTGGTAACATTGTAGAGGTAAAACTCGCGAGCTAAAAGCTCTGATACCAATTTATAAACGCAAAATAATCCCAAAGGTGTTTCCAAACACACACAAGTTCAATATTTTAAGTTTTTCCAATTTTAGTGATTGAACTAAATTTACCCAATTAAACTTTGCACCTATCAAACTTTTCTTGTGAAAATCGATTTACCAAACTTTATCTTTTAACCCTAAATATGCATCTAGGTGATAGCAGATAAATAAAGTAAATCAAACACACAAGAACACACCGATGTACGAGAAAACAACAAACGTAAAAAGTTTCGGATGGCCCAACCAGACAATCATTATGATATGGTTTTACAAAGAATATACAGTAGACTTACACAACGACTCGATCCCCCACAAGTATTTGATGCTCTTCTATCTTCAACCACTCCTCCACAGTGCAACACAGAAATCCACATACGAAAGGTCCACAATACACGAGTCCACGTGTGCCTTGGTATCCACCGATGCAGCTCGGCAGCCGTCTCCGATTTAGATACTCCAGTCCACTGCTTCTTCACTGCAAATCAGCATGTACAGAGTCCACTGCATGAAAACATGTTCTTCTTGTGAGGGAAGAAACAAACAAGGTGCCTAAACAAGATCTCAAAGTGTATGAGTTATGATTCTTGGATCTTGTAAACAAAATGGTGAAACTTTTGAAACAGATTTGCCTTTCATTTCGTCAAAAGTTCGTCTCTCTCAAAATAAAAACATAAAAACAGAGTCTGAAAAACTTTTATAAAAAAACTAAGGCGGCACGTCGTTTGAACGATTTACTGATGTCGTTCGAGCGAGATAGAGATCTCGTTTGAACGAGATTCAATCTCGCTACTAACGACCTTAACGAAACTAGAACAATAAGCTTTATTTGAAGCCTCATTTGAAACCAGAGATCGAATGACCTCAAGATGTCGTCCAAACGACTGAAACGAAAAATTAAAGTTTTAAAAACTCTGCTTACAGTCAGAAAACATATTTTAAAAAAAATTAAGTTCTAATAAGTTTTAAAACCAGAACACCCTTATGAAATATTCCAAGGACTCGTAAAACAATAAACGTTCATACCTGCGAGATCCCGGCATATGGGAAGACAATCGTGGCACTATAAACACGGCTTAGAATATGCACTTTTTGAAGTTAGCCGCTACGTCTTCATCAAACAACGTCATAGGCTCATGGGATCACAAACTCAAATTCTATCCTATGACTCGAACGTTTTGTCCGGAATTATGCTAATTACAAACAAATTGCTTGATTGAAAATTTGTCCGACAAATCTTCCCCTTTGATTATTCTGGGACAAAACCAAAACAAAAACCCTATGGGCCGTCAAGCTCTCTAAAAAGACTCATTCCCCAACCCCCAAAAGAAAAAGTACAGACGTTCAACAGACACATAAACATGAGTAGTTTTGTTTTGATTGAAATCTTTGCACCTGTAATCTTGCACATTTAAACACACCTTCAAATGCAAAGAGAATATAACAAGCATAAATTTGCAAATGAATAAATATCTAACAATGTCTAAATAATCTCAACTTAGGTAAAACGTTTCCCCCTAAGATAATGATATCCTAATCATGCAAAGGAAAGATACCATTTTTCCTCCTTTTTGTTCAGGAATAGACAAAGTAAGATTGCATAAATAAATACTCCCCAAAACCGAATCTCCCTCTAAATATGTGATCATGAAATACCAATACTAAGTAAAGCTCGTACTAAGTAAAGGGATGCAACGATGTAAAGCGTAGCAAGTACGCAATATGGCAAATCAAGCACAAATAATCCAAAAGATCAAACATGTGATAAACATGGGCTAAATGTAAACCACAAAGACTCAAAACCCAATACTATATATAATATATGCAAAATATATCAAATAAAATTCGACGCACAGATACAGGTATAAACGAGCACAAAACATGACACAAAACACATAAGCTTTACACACTAGCATAGTATCGATGTGTCCAAACATGTGGAATGGAATGAATGGTTATGAACTAGTAACAAAAGAATTATATCGCAAATGCTCAAATATGTTTAAGAAGTTCTAATTGACCACAAAACTTTATCAAACTAGGCTTTAGCCTCAAGTGACAAATAAAGTTGAACTTAATGAACAAAACAAGCACAATGCACACAAGCCTAGAATATTAATGATTCTACAAATCAATAGTGTCATGACAAAATAAGCATAACTAAGTATCATTATGCAAACCCGTTGATCTTCAACTAAACTCTCTCAAAAGATAAACATGATCATATTTCATTCTTTTCTTTTCCTTAGAATGATCAATCAAACAAAACTATTTTGGTCCCTTTTTGGAATATTATTCTTTTTATTACCTTAATTTTTTCTTGGGCTCTTTTAAATGTGGCTTTCACGACGAGTTCACTTGCCTCTCGCAATCCTTTCCCGTGTACACATCATTTTTCCAATAATAAACAAATCCTCACGGTTGATAAGCGAACATCTCACCAAGCTCAAATATACATCATGAAGTCAAAATTCAGTAAGCTCGTACATGTGTGTGTGGAGGCATAAACATAGTCGAATCCATAAAGCAGGTCAAATTCGAAACAACTCCATAAACATGGTAAAGATCAATCTAAGTATCTAAAGTCATAACCAAATGTCTTAGCCACATGGAAATTGCGGATTGAATTGGAATCAAACACATCAATATGCCACAGTAAATGTGCAAAACTAAAATACACAAAAACCGAAAATCTTTTTGAGTTTTTTTTTTTTCAAAATATTTTTATCAAAATAACGTCTTTTTGTATTTTCCAAATATGACTCAATAAAAGAAAAATATAATACAAAAAGTACACATGTCATAACACTAGGAAACATATATCATGAAGCACAACTAGCGTATGACAAACATCATGCAAACAATCATTCATATCATATGGTATGGCAAGAGAAGAATCAACCAGCCTAACATTTAGCGTCTCCAAAACAGATTTTCTAACCCAAACAGGTGTATTCCTAACTCGAGGGGTTATGGGAGCTGATGGGACATTATACTTAAATTTCCTAGGACCTCTTCTAAGATCAAAACAAAAACGCGTAAGGTGACCTTTCCTACCACAATGTGAACATGTGTAAACGAAAGGAATGTTACCTATGGGTTGACCTTTTCTAACGTTCTTGGATTTGATTGACCTTCTAAAACAATGGTTTTGGCTTTAACATTCGAAGCATTAGAACAAGACGAGCCATTACCATTGCTATCAACACTAATCGAGTCTTTTAAATAAACTTTTAACTTCAAAATTTTAGACTCAAGCAAAGAATTAGGCTCTTCCAATTTTAGGGACTCCTTTATATTTTCAATCATTCCTAGAAGTTTATCTCGCCTCACCTCAATGAAAGCAAACTTATCCCTATAAGTCTTCTCACGTGCCTTAAAATTATTAATCAAAACATTTCTATCCTCATTCGCACAAACACAAACCCTAGAATTTTTCGAGTCCTCTAATTATTTTTCCAAAACAAGGACTCTATCATCACTCTCCTTTTTGGACACTTTTAAAATCATAAAGCCATGGTGCAAGGCAACAAACTTCCACGAACGATATCTCTTTGATTTTGAATAGTTTGCAAAAGTTCCAAAACATTTTTCAAACGTATTTCAATTCTTTCGGCAAACTTCAAATTCAAATGAGAATCCATCGAGAGAGAAAAAAACAAACACATTACAAATGAATAAACAACCACCTAAATATCAGGTAAACAAGATCAAATACGATAACTTAGTGCAACATGCTCTGATACCAATTTGTAGAGGTAAAACTCGCGAGCTAAAAGCTCTGATACCAATTTGTAAACTCAAAATAATTCCAAGGGTGGTTCCAAACACACACAAGTTCAATATTTAAGTTTTTCCAATTTTAATGATTGAACTAAATTTACCCAATTAAACTTTACACCTATCAAACTTTTCTTGTGAAAAACGATTTACCATACTTTATCTTTTAGCCCTAAATATGCATCTAGGTGATAACAGATAAATTAAATAAATCAAACACATGAACACGCCGATGTACGAGGAAACCACAAAAGGAAAAAACCTCGGACGGCCCATCCAAACAATCACTATTATATGGTTTTAAAAAGAATAGACAGTAGACTTACACAACGACTTGATCCTCCACAAGTCTAGACGCTCTTCTATCTTCAACCATTCCTCCATAGTGCAACGCAAGAGTCCATCTACGCAAGATCCACAACACGAGTCCGCGCGTGCCTCGGTATCCACCAATGCAGCTCGACAACCGTCTACGATTCAGAAGCCAGATTCCATTGCTTCTTCATCGCAAATCAGCACGTACGGAGTTCACTGCATGAAAATAGGTTCTTCTTGTGAGGTAAGAAACAAACAAGGTGCCCAAACAAGATCTCAAAGTATATGAGTTATGAATCTTGGATCTTGCAAACAAAAGGGTAAAACTTTTGGAGTTGGAACTTTTGAAACAGATCTGCTTTTCATTTTCGTCAGAAGTTCGTCTCTCTCAAAATAAAAATAGAGTCTGAAAACTTTTTATAGAAAAACTAAGGCTGCGCATCGTTCGAACGATTTACTGATGTCGTTCGACCGAGGTAAAGATCTCGTTTAAGCGAGATTCAATATCATTACTAACGACCTCAGCAAAATTAAAACTGTAAGCTTCATTTGAAGCCTCGTTTGAAACCAGGGCTCGAACGACCTCAAGATGTCGTTTGAACGACTGAAACGAAAAATTAAAGTTTTAAAAACTCCGCCTACAGTAAATTCATAAAACATATTTTCGAAAAATTTAAGTTCCAATCAGTTTTAAAAAGAAATGCCCTTGTAAAATATTCCAAGGAATCATAAAATAATATACGTTCATACCTGCGAGATCCTCGACATATGTGAAAGACAAACGTGGCACTATAAGCACGGCTTAGGATATGCACGTTTTGAAGTTTTGAAGTTAGCCGCTACGTAATCATCAAACAACGTCATAGGCTCATGGGATCTCAAACTCCGGCTATCCTATGACTCAATCGTTTTGTCCGGAATTATGTCAATTACAAATAAATAGACTCGATTGGAAATTTGTCCTTACAAACATGTCTTATGCTGTTAATAGCGTCATTCGTGTAGGGTTCAAGAGACATTCTTATTTATCGACTTTTTCGTAAAGATAACAATTCCTCTTCTTTTTGTTCTGTGCAGCAATATTGGCAGATGAAATGGGTTTGGGTAAGACTATTCAGGTATGTTGAGGTGTAAAATCTCTTGTCCATACCTCAATACTGAATCTAAATGTATTTAAAAAAAATTGAAATCATATTGTTTATGTCTTACCAGGCAATAACATATTTAACCTTACTGAACCACTTAGAAGATGATCCAGGTCCCCATTTGATTGTATGCCCTGCGTCTGTTTTGGAAAATTGGGAAAGAGAGCTGAAAAAATGGTGTCCGTCATTTGCTGTGATCCAATATCATGGAGCTGCACGATCAGCATATGCAAAGGAGTTGACTTCTCTTGCCAAGGATGGAGGACCACCTCCATTTAATGTTATTCTTGTTTGTTACTCACTGTTTGAACGACACAGGTTAGCTTTACATGTTTACCATCCCAATGTTTGTATATTCAGTTTTTGAATTTGCACTGTTACAGTTAATTTTTGTTACAGTGCACAGCAGAAAGATGACCGCAAAATTCTGAAGCGCTGGCGATGGAGTTGCGTGCTGATGGATGAAGCTCATGCTTTGAAGGATAAAAACAGCTACAGGTGGAAAAACCTAATGTCTGTTGCACGAAATGCAAACCAGCGTTTAATGCTTACAGGGACGCCATTACAAAATGATCTACATGTAAGAGACATATGATGAGGTTTTATCTGAGTTACAAATAGTTGGTACATGCGTTATATGAATCAATCAACTTGTATAATAGTATTTTTGAAGTAGGTTTGATATGCAATTTAGACAACTTTGATCTTCCTCCTGTTTCTCCCCACTTCAGGAGTAATGGGGAAAATGACTTTCTTCCTCCTGGTTCAGTAAATTTATGTGGCTTGTTCTTGTTATGGTTGAGGGGCGTCATCTATATCCGGGGAGCGAGGATAGAAGGATTTGGGCTTTAAATGGTGGGGAGTTCACTTGTGCTTTTTTTCTTCATATCTTGGCTCTTTATCCTTTCTTTCCACCGTTTGCACCTTACAAAGTGATATGGTCAGCCGGAGTCCAGTTAAAATACATGTTTTATTCTTGGCTTGTGGCTCACGAAAAAGTTAGTAATTGTGATATGTTACAGGGAAGAAGGGGTGCTTTTTTGCAAAATAATGATGAAGATTTGTACCATCTATTGATCTATTGTCCTTGCTCTAGTTTCTTTTAGAATAGAATTTAAGGAGTATAATATTCTTTTGGGGCTCTACCTATAGATGGGATTGGTTTGATGTAGGGGTGGCAATTTGCGACACGACCCGTTAACCCGACACAAAATCGACACGCTTTAAGCGGGTTTGGGTATAGCCTTAACGGGTTCGGGTCATAAACGGGTGGACCCGCCAGACCCGTTAAGAAAACGAATCGGGTTCGTGTATATTCGCGAAACCCGTTAGTGACCCGTCACCCGTTTAGAATCCGTGTGACCCGCTACCCGTTTACAACCCGTCACCCGTTTATAACCCTTCACTCGTTTAGAACCCATCACCCGTTTAGAACCCGCGACCCGTTTGCAACCCGTTAACTCGTTTACAACCCGTTAACCCGTTAACAACCCGTAATCTAAGCATCCCACATCGATTTGTTATGAAAATTCTCCATTCTTGACTAAGTATAAGTAAGTTGTTACCTCTTTAGATTTTTAAAGTAATCGGGTTACCGGGTTAAACGGGTGAATCGTGTTAAACGAGTGAACCGGGTTAAACGGGTGAACCGAATTAAACGAATTAATCGGGTTAAACGGGTGAACCGGGTCAAAACCATTCGTTTACTTAACGGGTGTAAACGGGTCGTGTCGTGTCATTCGTTAAGTAAACGAATCGTGTATGAATTTCATTTTTCCACCCGTTTAGTAAACGAATCGTGTTTGGGTGGATGAATTTTTGACACGATTCGTTTATCACCCGACACGAACCCGGCTCGACACGACCCGTTGCCACCCCTAGTTTGATGGTTGTGGAGGTGGGATATATTGTAGAGTCTTCTAAAGTTAAATTTCTTTGGAGATGCGTACTTTTGGCTATGTTTTGGGCCTTGTGGAAGGGTAGAATATTCTAAGGAAAAGAACAGGAGTGGTTGAGGGAGAGGACTGGATTTAGGGCATCTTTTGGGCTTTGTCCGTGAAACCTTGTAAAGACTACCCTCAATTTCTGTTACAGCTTTGGATTGTTGTTCTGATGTGTATTCACCCAGCAGTGAAGTATGGTGTCAAGAATTGCTATTGAGGCATAGCACCTTTTGCTTGTAGCGTTAGCCTTGTGGGTAGCTGCACACTCTCTGGGGTCTGAGATGAACAAAATTCGTGTCTTTTCTGTTGTGGTCAGAGTGTTGTGGTATTTTCAAATCTGCTGATGCATTTTCATGGGGTTGATTTCCTGATTCTTCACGGGTCAGTTGCTCTTCTAGACTGAGGCTTATTTTATTCACATTTTCTGTTTTTCACGATTGAGGCCCAAACTCCTAACTTATGCCGTGTTTGATTGCTATACTAGAAGTTTACTTTTGTAAAGATAAAGAAACGAGTACCGCTTATTTTTTGTGACACAAAGTTCTCCTTGAGCTTGGACCACTGTTGACCTAGGCTCAGTATCAGCGCCTTGCCACACTCAGTCTCGGCTCCTTCAATAAGGCGCGCCTTGTGGAATTTTTTTGGATAACGCCCCCAATACAAGAGTGGATCAATTGATATGCTTATTTTACATATTTTCCAATGGAATAAAGAAGATTAGATGATTCCCCACCCCAAAACTAAGCCAAGTAAGTCCTTGAGATTCCTAGGGAAACTTAATCTTTCTCGAAAGCACTGTTCTAAAAAACCTCGGCACGCCTAGGCTTGAGGCTTGGGAGAAACGCCTCGCCTTAAGCTTTTTACGCCTTATTCTTGGTAAAACCCTTAAGGCACACTTTTTTCTAAAAACAACAATGCTTTAGTGAAACGATATCGCCTTTTGAAGATTTTTTTTACAAACCGGACCATTATCTCATCCAAAATAACCAAATAGTATTTTAATTTGCAAATATATAGACATATTTTATGATATGTACAATTTTAGTATTTTAATAGCCTTGTTATGGTTAAAATATATTAAAATATATTAAGAAGGCCTAAACGCCTTTTCATGCCTTTTTACGCCTAAGGCTTAAGGCTTGGCCTCCACGTCTCGATCACGCCCCGCGTTTTTAAGAACCTTGCTCAAAAGAAACAAACAAAATTTAACTCCAATAATGTTGCATCTTTGAATAATTTATACGTTGATTTTGATTTCTTCTTTTCACACACAAGTATTTATTATATGAATATGTCAATATATTTTCTTTTGTTGATTATTGGATAGTCAAATTGTTACATAAATTTGATATTTAAATATATATTTTTTTCATATAGTGGTATAAGCTCTATCTCCTTTTGACTTGTCTCTTCATTAGCGTGTATAATAATAATTTATGCTATATATTTCTAATTTTAGATCACTAATGATATTATTTATAAATATACAACTTTTGCACGTTCTATAAACTTTGTGCCTCACTTCGATCAGGCGCGCGCCTCGCCTTGCGCCTAGGCTCCACAAGGACCTTGGCGCCTTGGTGCGCCTTTCGCCTCTGACAACTATGGCTTGGACCCATACTCTTGTGAGTTTGACTTCAGAAGTGATATGCTATATATCTATGGTTCAACTAGGCATTTGTTAATCCACCTCACATAATGAAGATGATATTTATTTAGGCTTAAAATTTTAGACATGGTTTTGTATAATTGTATCCTCCTTTTTAATAGTTTAAACTGAGAAATAATTTAGAAGGCTTGAACTTTGTTGTCAAATGAAGCACATGGCCTAGTTGTGTTGTTAAGATTTTCTGATGTGTATGAGAGTCCCCTTTTTGTTCATTTTTATTATGTATCTTTTTACTTATTTGCTATTATAGATTTGTGGTTGATATTCCCTTAGAATATCTTTATGTGCCCTTTATAGTATTTTTACCTTTTTCAGGTTATATTGGCTAGTAAGATAATTGTTGCCTATAAATAAAGTACAACCTTTATAATCACTTTTTTTTTGAGAATGAATAAATGAGAGAGGAAAGCTTTATTTGTTGTTGTTGTGATTAATTGCTTTGGCTTACATCAAAATGGTTTCAGAGCGATTGATAGAGTGGGTGAGGATATTGTTGTAGAGCCATGGGTGAGACTCTGGAGGAATTGACGCACCACTCTCGAGGAACTAACGCATTGGTTCAACCCATCTCCAACCATGCCACTGCCTCCCGCGATTAAGGGGCACTGCCTCTGTTCCACCCCCAAACAACCACTAACCTTTTGGGTTTCTTCCGAACACCTCGTTCGCTCTCTACCCTTTTCAGACCTCGACGACTGTCGCCGAGATGAGCCGAGGTCGACTGTAGGGTCAGAGGTTTCCATCGAAGCTTCAACATGTCTCGTTCACATCGACCTGCTACGTTCACACCGACCTGCTACGTCCAAGCCAACGATGAGGTCAACTCCCCCCCCCCCCCCCCCCCCCCCCCCCCCCAACCTCTCTCCGACTTGATAGATCCAAGCATGACCAACTTTTGCCGACAGGTGACCTTTCTCGGCGTCGTGCGAAGGCCGACGACCTTCCGCCAGGAACTTCCTTTTTTCTTCCGTTGAGAACATGCATTACAAAAAATTGAAATTAAATTGTTTGAGGTGAAAGAGACAAAAGTAGTTTGTTTAGTATTTATATTTCCTTTTTAAATTTTTTATATTTATTGTAAGGAAGTTCGTCAGGTGTATATATATATACAATGTTTAAAAAGGCGCGAGGCGAGGCGTTTTGGCTTCAGCGAGGCGAGGCGTAAGCCTTGAGGTGTATTGAGGCGTAAGCCTTGCCCCCCCCAAAAAGAGCAAAATAATATTAAAAAAATACTAATAAAACCATAAAAAATAAAGTAATAAATAAATATAAAATAAAATTGCAAAAAAAACATCTTTGAGTACTTTCTTACATAGTTAAACATATGTTTGTTCCCCTGAGATGATTTTTTTGCATATTGTTAATTTTATAATATGACAATAAATTAATTAATGCAAAATCAAATTGACCAAATCATTTTTTTAGTTTCATTCACATTGGTTATTTTATAATATGATAATAAATTAATCAATGCAAAATCAATTTGACAAAATCAGTTTTTTAAGTTCCATTCACATATTGGTTATTTTTTAAAAATTTCTTTCAAGTTACAATAGTAAATAGTACAAGTTAAGTCCAATTTTTTTAAAAAAAGGAAAAAAAGAATAAGAGTTGGTAGATTTAAGCATTTTTCGCAATTTTAGAAAAATTAAGAACTTTAACCTTAAAAAAAACATAATACGTGATGGAAGAAGAAAAAGAGATTTTTTTTCGTTCTCACCAAAAAGGCATGAGGCGAGGCGTGAGGCGCATCGAGGCGTCAACCTCAAATTCAACTCTGAGGCTTGAGCCTGGAGGCATTTTTTGCCCGCTTCGCCTCGAGGCGTAAGCCTCAAACGCCTTTTTAAACATTATATTTATATATATATATATATATATATATATATATATATATAGTATTCCCGTGCCTGAAGGCACGACGAAAATTCCACAGTACGTAATTGCAAAACGGTAAAATATTTCAAAGTATGTAATTACAAAACGACGAAAATTTTCAAAACACGTAATTGCAAAACGGTGAAAATTTCATTCCCCAACAATACAAAGTGTAATTTTAAAAAATAATGGTCTTAAAAATTTGGGCAAAATATCATTTATTTATAGGACTATCCACTCTGTTTAAAAAATAAAAAATAAATCAACAAAACTAATGTTCCGTAATAAGATAAACATAACCTATTTAACTTCAAAAACGAACAAAAGAACATAATGTTTTATAAAATATCTAAAAAAATATTTTTTTAATAAATAAACTCGAAATAAAAATACAATTTTGGGATATAACAAAAATAAAAATAGTTTTGAAGATAGAATTTTTATGAAATCAGCAAGAGCCGTATGCCGTACTATGTGTTTTCAATCTATCATAAATTTATTAGAAAGCTGTTGTTTAATATTAATTTATTAAATATTCTATCAAGGTCCATTTGAATTTAAGACATGTGATCATTCCTTTTGGCACTGTTCTAAAAAACTCGCCTAGGCTTGAGGCTTGAGAGAAACGCCCCGCCTTACGCTTTTTACGCCTTATTCTTAGTAAAACCCTTAAGGGGCATTTTTTTCTAAAAACAACAATGCTTTAGTGAAACGATATCGCCTTTTAAAGAATTTTTCTACAAACCGGACCATTGTCTCATCCAAAATAATCAAATAGTATTTTAATTTGCATATATTCAGATATATTTTTATGATATGTACAATTTTAGTATTTTAATAGCCTTGTTATGGCTAAAAAATATTAAAATATATTAAGAAGGTCTAAATGCCTTTTCACGCCTTTTTACGCCTAAGGCCTGCCTAGGCTTGGCCTCCATGCCCCGCGTGTTTTTGAACCTTGCCTTTTGGAGACAACTTTAGCAGCATTATCTTCATCCAACAAATTGATTGGCATGCGATGAATTGATTGGCTCACATAGTAAAAGGTAGAAAATAGAGAGATCCATATTGCAAAAAAAAAAAAAAACAATTTAGTTTTTAAAAATCAGATATATAAAAAAATTAACAATGATCTCATTTCAAAATTCTTTAAAAGACTATTTGTAAGAATCTACTTTTTGTTAAAAAAAAAATACCAAACAAAATTCGGTTCTTTTATTAAATAAAAATTATCATTTCAATTGAAGTAAAGTATATCAAACTTATACTTTTAGTCTTGTGCCTTCATGTGCCCAATAATGCATTAAAAGAATTTCACCTACTCCTACTTACTTTGAGTCTTGGGTCCAATCTTGTAGCTTTTATAAAGAGAGAGATGACAACAAACAATATAAATAACAACCATACTCAGTACAGAAACATCCACAGAAAATAATATAAGCCATTTAACAAATATTAAGTGTTCATTTACAATAAAAGTTATAATACATTCATTAATGGGGGTGGTCCTTGTATATACAGCTTTGTTTAGTGGCGCAAGCTTACTAAATCTGCAAAAACCATTAAAACACAACACCCTTGAAAAACCATTAAAACAAAACACAGACTGATAAGTGAAGTGGAGACTGAAACATAGTTTGGACTGAAATTAACATCACTAATGGGGTGACTATACACACAAAACACTATAATGCTCACCGGGGGCTTTTTTTTGACTGAAAGTCTGACAGATGCTATTTTAGTTGCTATTTTAGTTGAAGAATTGTTTTTCCAGGGTTTTTTTTAGAAGTAAAGATTATGAAAAAGAGGAGATAATATAGCTAATGTATTTTTACATTGATAGGATGGACAAATCGAAATGCATAAAAATAATATTACTCATATGTGTAACTATCAAATCTCTAAAACATAGTAAAAGAAAAACACAAATTAGAAAAAGGAAAACTCAAAGTAAACTTCAAAAATACAACATCGGTAGAGAAAAGCATGAAATGTGAAAATTAAAATCGCTACTGGCCTAAAAATAAAAATCTTAAGAAAAACATATCCACCATAGACCTTAAAATCTTAAGAAAAGCATACCTACACGTCTGATATCCTTGCTCATCCCCCTGATCTTCGTGGTCTTGAACTGGGGCTAGTAGGGCTACTCTCATTCCCCTGATCTTCGTGGTCTTGAACTGGGCTAGTAGGGCTACTCTTGATTTCCACCTTTCTCTTTTGTTTGCTAAGGCTCTTTATGTCAGATCTGGTGCCTGAGATTTTGTTTGCTAAGGCTCTTTGTTGGTTCACACTGCTGCAACGATTGACCTGTGATTTCCTTTATGTCCGATGTGGTTTACGACGTGTTCCTGTTCTTGGGATGCTATGCTTTGTTGGTTCAATATGGTTGTTTTGCTCAACGTCCCAAAAACACGGAGAAACCGGCTGGGAGTGCACGTTTTATCTGCAAAAAAGGAGCATTAAAATAATATACAAAGAACGTGTGCGAAGGAAAATACCTCCATAAGATCTTGGATCCATAACCGGGCTCGTTGGAATCTCAGCCTCAACCGTCGTCATAATCAACCGTCGTCCATAAGATCTCATACGCTAACTGAGATATAAGAGGCCATTGGAAGGGACCTTGAGTTCAGAGAGAGGGGGTGTGTGTGGGGGCTGTATATTAAATGAGGTTTCGTGAATTCTTTGCTTCATTAGAGTTGGGCGGCAAGTTTCCTGTCAAACGCGTGAACTGTATTGTGTTTTTAGAGACGCGTGAACTGTATTGTGTTTTTAGAGACGCGTGAACTATATTGTGTTTTTAGAGACCCGTTAAGTGTCCTTGTCTTGTAATTTTATGACAACAAAAATCTTTATTAGAGATTATTTTGACATATCAGGGATTCGATAGAGATAATTCAAACTCTACCCTCCATTTAGTGTCTTGTTGGCGTTAATCTCAACCGTGAATTATGTTATCATTTTATTGAACAGTAAAAACACCCCATTGCCCCTATATATATATATATATATATATATATATATATAGTACTGCTTTTGTGCGGACCAATCCACATTTTAAGAGTGTGGACCGGACATTTGTCATGTGACGGTGAACCTAGAATTTATCGGCTAAATTATAGGCACTCTCTCTCTCTTTTCTGGGCTCACCGCTAGGTGACACATGTCCGGTCCGCACTCTTAAAATGCGGACGGGTCCACACAAGAGTATATATATATATTGGGTTTGTTTCCTTTTAAGAACATACACACGCATGCACACACACACACACACACACACACACACATTATAATGGGATATAGAGCCCAAACAAGACGCCTCACCTCTGCCGCACGCCTTTTTAAACATTGGATACACGCATAAATTAACCCCCTTCTGCGTTGGAGAATTATTTAGACCCACCTCTCTCTCCTTTTCGATTTTTTATTTTATTTTCAACCTCTGTACTTTCCAAAATTCACGAATCAACCATGGGAATTTTGGAACATTTCGACCAACCCCCTACTTTTTGAAAGTTGCAAATCAGTCCCCACTTTCAGCCCTATCCTCACGAGCTCAACATTTTGATAGTAATATACCTTGATTAGAGGCAAATTAGTGACAAACCCTCGCAAATATCAACGAGGAGATTGAGTTGTGGGAGAATGATCGTTCATCTTTCTGCAACAAAGCTATGGCTTATGTGTATTTGTTATGGGTGGATTGCAGTCTGAATATAGGAGATCTGAAAGCTGAGTGTGAGGAGCTCTAGCGTGAGTATATGATGGAGTCATCTGTGCTTTGTCCATTCATTAATGATGTTGCCTGTCGTTTGGCTTTGGGTGAGACATCTCTTGTGGCCCCAGTTCTTGTTGATCTTGTTCCTGACAATTACTTCCCCCACCCCTTCAGTGGCTCTAATCGATGTTCCAGAGGTTGTTGATGACCACCCTGGGTATTCTATTCAGGATTTATTTTATATTTTCATCAGATTGTTGGATTACCGATTTCTTCGACATCTTTTTAGAGGCCGATTGGACGACTAACACGCATTTTCGTGAGTCAAGAGTCATATGTTATTGATGTCTTTCAATGGGAATGGAGATGATCTTACTGTAACAGTGCTGTCTTGTATTGATAAAAAATAAAAAAATAAAAAAATAAAAAATGATGATGATCTTACTGAGTTGGTTTGTTTGTCTTTTGTTTTTCTGATGTTTCTTGAGAGGTTGATACATAATTTTGGGTGGACATGACTGGTTAGGAGTATGTGGAGGTAGGATTTGAGTTCCTTTTGTGGTCGAGTTTCAACGCTGATCATTGAGGATACTCATCATGGGACACTTGAAATTCATTTGGCGTCATTGGCCCTCCTTGAGGATTTGGTGCATTGATTGCCATCATGACAAAGTTCGGGTACTTCACCCATGTTTGAGGTTTTCGATCACGTGTTCTTGCCCTTTCGCTAACAGCTAGTCTGTATGTCGGGCTTTTCCATGGACGATTTACGTTTCTCATTTGGGGAGAGCGACGACGCTTGTATGATTCTGATGATCGCCTTTCCCACTTGTACGCTTGGGTCCATCTTTTCCCAGTTGGCGAGAATGATGTATATGAGAGGTTGTGGGGTTTTAATTTTATTTTTGTTTATGTTTATGTTTGTTACATATCTTTTTGGTTATTTTCTAGTATTAGTTTGTGGGTGATAGTCCCTTGGAATATCTTTAGTGTGCCCTTTTAGGTCTTTTCCCTTGCCAACCTTTTGAGTCACTTTATATTTTTTATTTGAGAATGCATGAATGGAAGAAGGAAAAACTTTTATATCCATATGTATCTGTGGTGATGAATTGCTCCCGCTTACATCATTTTGGTAAGTATTTTCGAGGGGGAAGTGCATAAAACTTTCCAGAATTATGTAATGTTTGGGAAGAACCCCATGAACTATTTTGTAATGCAAAATACCCCTTGAACTGTGCATTTTGTTACAAAGGCCCCCTTTTTGGCAACATAATAATAATAATAATTATTATTATTTTACATTAAAAATTGTTCGAGGTTTTTTTCATGAAAAGTAGCTAAAAGGATTTATTTAGTTTTTTACAAAAAATGCATAGTCCGTGGGAGTTTTTTCACTTTCACATACAAAATATTAATCAAAAGCTGTAACAACACAAATATGCATTGTACTTCATATGACAACAAACCTCAAATCCTTTAAATAAATTCTCAAGTTAAATTCTTACAATTAGGCAATGTGCTTCACTTGCAGAATATATATAGTTCAGGGATCATTATTTCCTATTTTCAATTACAAAAACCATCAGTTTTGACAGTCTTTGTTGATTTGGTGTTTTTCATTGCAGGAGCTGTGGTCTTTGTTGGAGTTTATGATGCCTGATCTCTTTGAAACTGGAGATGTTGACTTGAAAAAGCTGTTAAATGCAGAAGACAGGGATTTGATTGCTCGAATGAAGTCCATTTTGGGACCATTTATTCTTAGGCGTTTAAAATCTGATGTAATGCAGCAACTAGTCTCAAAGATACAGCGGGTATGAGATATATATATTTTTCTGGTTAAGTTGCAAATTAGATGATGGAGTTTCTTAAATTTTGTTTCACTGATTTGATAAGGAATTGCCTTTTGCTGCTTTACTTTTACAAGGCTAAGAAATGTTGGTGTAGGTTGAGTACGTGCACATGGAAAAGCAACAGGAGGATGCTTATAGAGAAGCCATTGAGGAGTATCGGTCAGCTTCACGTGCTCGTATGGCGAAGTCAGATGTTAACTCTAATAATTTTGTTCTCCCTCGACGTCAGATTTCCAATTATTTTGTTCAGTTCCGCAAGGTACTGCAGATTTTCTCCATATTTTTCCAATTATCAGTTCCGTACAACTATTCTAAATCCATTTGTTTCAAATATGGGTGCACTTAAATACTAGTATTTGGTGGGATTATAATATTTTCCTTTATTCCAGATTGCAAACCATCCTTTACTAGTGAGACGTATTTACACTGATGAGGATGTTGTCCGTTTTGCTAAAATGTTGCATCCGAAAGGTGTTTTTGGCTTTGAATGTACCTTGGACAGAGTAATCGAAGAACTTAAAAGTTACAATGACTTCTCTATTCACCGGGTAATTTATGACAATGCGTCTTTATTTATAACTTTGACTAATTAACAGTGCTCTCTCAGACTATGCTCAAATTTAGTATGACAATTTTTTTGAGATGTCTTGTTATTTTGACTAATTGACTTGGTACTCAGAATTAAGTGTGTGGTTTCATGGGATGCATTAGTTGTCTTTAATGCAAATGATTAGAATTCTTTGTTGTGGGCATAATAATGCAAACTGCCTAGTCCTTTAATTTATTTTTGCTGTTCTGTAATGCAAATTGTAAGAGATACTAATTTAAAGGTCAATTTCAACTCACAACAACTGGATTAAGAATTTAATAGTTGAAGACGAGCGACGTGCAAAAGGGGAAAATGTCTCAGAATAATCCACCCCAATCCACACCGTATGTCTTAGTGTAGCCCTTGGATACTAAGCGAGCCTTTAGACACTCAATGCTACCATGAGGATGATAATTCACAGCGTAGTATACCCACCGACAACATATCAACTGGATTTTCAGGGGGAAGAGATATAAAATATACATATAGTGCATATGTATTAAAAAAATATTATCAATTCATATATGTATATAATTTTTTTATGAATTATACATGAAATATCATTATGTATGTATGTATATATATATATGTGTGTGTGTATATATATATATGTATATAGCGAAACTTCCTAACATACCTCATTAAATATACATAAAAGCACATGATATATTGATGCATTTTTTATGTATGTATATATCTATACATTCATGTATCATGTCTGTGTGGAAGTTTTAAATATGCGTATATATATGTATATAGCTAAACTCCCCAACATACCTCATTAAATATACATAAAAGCACATGATATATTAATGCATTTTTTATGTATGTATATATCTATACATTCATGTATCATGTCTGTGTGGATGTCTGTGTGGAAGTTTTAAATATGCATATATATATATATATACACACACACACACACACACACACACATGTATAATATAAATATACATGTTTGTCAATTTTGTCAAATTTTCAAAAAACTGTATTTTAAATCAAGTTTACCAAACACATACCAATATTTATAAACATCAAAAACTTACTTTTAAAATCTGTATTTAAAAACAGTGCTTAAATTGAATTTTCTGAATACAGAACCAAACGGGCCCTTAAAATGAAAAATAATACGATTTTATGAATCTACTAATGTTAGTACTTGGAGGTAGAAGGATGCCTAATGAAAAGAAGGAAGTCTTAAGTGATAAAAGCACTTGAAAAGATAGTGTCAGAGATCAATATTAATGAAGCAAAGGTATACGTAAAAAATATGTGATATTTTACACCTGTAAAGGGATTTTGACGTGAACATGAAATAGCCCTACGTGGGGCTATTTATTTAATTTCAGCATGTTTAATTTATTTTTAGTATTTTTGTATTAATTAGATGTTATCTAGAGTGTTATTGTTAGAGATAATTATTAGTTTATTAATTACCTATTTTAATTAGATTAATGGAGAGGTATGGGGAGAAAAAGAAGGACCTTTATATAGTTTTTATAGATTTGGAGAAGGCATATGATGGGATATCAAGAGATATAATATGGTGGGTTTTATATAAAAAAGGAGTGACTCGTAGATATATTGATGTGATCAAGGATATGTATGATGGGACTATGATTATAGTAAGAACATCAGCCGGACAAAGTAGTGATTTCTCAATTGCTATAGGTTTGCACCAAGGTTCAACACAAAATCCTTATCCCTTTCCTCTTGTTATGGATGACTTGACTGAAAAAGTACAAGATGAGGTGCCGTGGTGTATGCTATTTGCATATGATATTGTTTTAGTGGATGAAACTAAGACGGGTATTAATTCTGGATTGGAAATATGGAGAGAAACTCTGAAAAAATAAGAGGATTTGAAATAAGCAGAACTAATACATAATATGTGGAGTGCAATTTTAGTAGTAATATGATGACAAATGGGGATGTGGTGAAATTGGAGGATCAAGAGATACCTAGAAATGATTATTTTCGTTATTTAGGCTCAATTATCTAAAAAGATTGAGATATCAATGATGATGTTACTCATAGAATAAAAGCATGGATGGTTAAGTGGAGAAGTGTTGCCGACATATTGTGTGATAACCTTTGAAGTTAAAAGGAAAATTTTATAGGACAATCATTATACCCGCCATGTTATATGGGACAGAGTGTTGGGCAACCAAAAAACAAAATGGGCAGAAAATGAGTGTGGTGGAGATGCGAATGCTAAGATGGATTTGTGGTAAAACTCAAAAGGATAAAATCAGAAATGAACAAATTCGTGAAACGGTAAAAGTAGTTCTTATAGAAGTTAAATTGAGAGAATATCAACTTAGATGGTTTGGCCCATAGTTGTCAAAATCATTCGATTCCCGAGTCGAATCGTCCGATTCGGTTCGATTCCCTTGTAAAATAATTTGAATCAAGGTTAGAATCGTAATTTGATCAAAAACTCGTGCGATTCGGTTCTACATTTTTACTATATTTTTATCATTTGTTTCCGATTCGACCGAATTCGCGATTCAGGGGGTAAACGATTCACGATACGATTTGCGATTTGACAACTATGGTTTGGACACATCAAGCGTAGACCAATGGATGCCCCCGTAAGGAAGATTGATTTATTTAGTATTGATGGTAACGCAAGGGG
This sequence comes from Sambucus nigra, assembly GCA_949130495.1. NCBI lineage: Eukaryota > Viridiplantae > Streptophyta > Magnoliopsida > Dipsacales > Adoxaceae > Sambucus > Sambucus nigra. Next base: position 360,506,446 of record OX422209.1, on the reverse strand, counting down.
TAGAGGTAGGGCTAAATTGACTTGGTGGGATACTGTAAAAAAGGACATGATATCATGTGGTTTAACTGAAGATATTGCACTGAACTGAACATAATGAAATAAAAAAATAGGATTCATGTAGCCGATTTCAAATAATTAGGAAAAAGCTTTTCTGAGTTGAGTTGAGTAGTTACTTACTTTAATTAGATTAACTTTTATTTTTTATTTCACATTTTAATTAGGAGACTTGCTCCCCAAGTTTAGGATTATCTATAAATAAGGCCCTTGATCCTCTTTTGTAATCGGAATTATCATTAATGAAATTCATGAGATTAAAGAGATGATTTGAGAGAAAATATGTATAATTATTATTATTGTTCATGTGTGTGTCAACTCCGCTGCGTTTCACATCAAACTGGTATCACATTTGCATCCGCTCCTGATTATCAAAGGTGCGTGTATCGAAATTCAAAACAAATGACGCTTTTGAGGTGTGTGCAGTGTATGATGCCCTCATCGAAAGAAGAAATTGTCGCAATACATCGATATAACTTTTAAGCCATCATTGAGGACACCAATTGGTGGAAATATGAGGCTGCCTATTGGGACAATGGATGGTTGGGGGACATACATGGTTGTATCACGACTGCGAGATATAACGAGTGTCGACGACAAATTGCAAGGTGTGATGCGATGATTGAAGACTTCGTAGCAGAGGTTGATGTGACACCCCGCCTAATAAAATACTGGATGATCAGTCCTATATCAGATTAAACAAGAATCTCATCTGGTTCATTCTTAGCATCACTGTTGAAAACTTTTTAAAACTTACTAACCACCTAGTATTCAAAAGACACGGTACCAAATTTTATCTTTCAATTAAACATGATTAATAACTAGTTCGAAAACTAAAACAACATTCACAATATACTGAAGTCCAAACCATCATGATATGTAAATGAAACTAAGTCATGCTGAATAAACCATCGGCAAAAACAACCAAAACCAATTAATAATCCAAGTCCAAACTACAAAGTAAAACTGATACAAAACTGAAACTGTAATACCGACAATGGACTACATGTCCAAACATGATATACAAGAGTGAGATCCTATCCTAGATCTGAATGAAAGAATCCGCTACTCAAAGTCCTGTCAGCATCCACAGTGCTATATTTCTGAGACCCTGGAACGAAACCATCAAGTATGGCATCCCTGTGGTTGGACACCTAAAAGGTTTTGAAAATATTTTTATAGCAAGAGTTAGTACTCAAAACATTTGAAAACATATAATAAGAAATTTATCGCAGTTAAAATCGGTTATTGATTACACATGTTAGGTTCACGCACTCCCTTGAGTTTCCTCACCCCTCCTCTAATGTGCACACCTAACGTTCTTATACTTAGCCCACCTAGCTATCATACCCAAGCTATCTCGACTAAAGTATATAACCGATCTTATCAAGTCTACTCTCCCGTACTGCCATACAACACGCTTCATTATTAACATTTCTCGCATGTTATTCAGTTTTCATGTAACCTTCACATATGTTATGTTTAATCATCATAATCAAGTCTCAATACTTAATTCATATAGCATTTCACATCTAATCATTATTCAACTTCCATAATTAAGTTTGTAAGAGGGTAGTTTAGATTAGATGGAGGCGTAACCCCTTTTGAGTACAACAATGATAAGTTAACTAATCACGCTATTGATTAACCACAAGACACGCAAGCACAACTTAGCGAAGATAAACTCAGTTTGAACTCACAAATCTCTCGTGTATACTCAGAAGCAACTCACTTAGAGGGATAGAGAAATAAGCACCCTAGATTTACCTTGGCAGGCAGCCAACCACCCCAACCACCCTCTAAGATCTCTATCAAGTATTAAAACTTCGTAATAAATGACAATGGTGGGCGAGTAAACTCTCTGGTTTGTAATAAATCTCTCTCTAGCAATAACTTCTGAACTCTCAAAAGAACCTGTCTTTCCTCAGGGGTAGTTGGGGCTGTTAAATAGCCCCCACACCACTCTCGAGGTAACCCAGTCATTAATAACTGTGAAAGACATCCCTCAAACTTTATGTCACAAACATTAAATGCCTGATGCACTAGTTAGCCGCACGTCATAAACGTTAAATGCCACGGCATGCCTTTTGCTTAACCACTGTGTGTCAGGGGGCTGTCGTCACAGAGGTGGGTTACCAACCATCTGGCAGTCCCAAATATCACAGTGGTTTACTCAAGTGCAGATTTGACATTACCTAGCTGGTTAGTGGCATCACATAAAGTAGATGTGACATTAAGTAGAGGGTTGTTTGGTTCACAACACAACGCTCGATGGAACTCAAAGCTGCTTCGCCCGAGGTTCCACGGTCAAGGTCCTTTGGTGTTTTACTAGGTGTATCTAAGATGGTCAGGACAAGCCCAACGATGTCTCACTTCTCAATCCTCCAAACCAAGTCCCTCTAGAGTTCCCACGGCGAGGTCATTCGATAGAGCATGAAAGCTCTCCCGGGCCCTGCCAAGTCTGGTCTCTCATAAGTACTGTTTGACCACACCACTATAATCGTTGCATCATTACAATTGTTATAGCTCGTGGTCAATATAAACAAAAGATACAATATGACTAAGTAACACAACAAGCTAAAGTATGAGCTGTCATGCTAAGCTGCCTCGCTTGAGCTGGCACGCTGAACTGCCTTGCTTGAGCTGCCACGCTGTCTTAATCCCAAACACTTTTGTTAATGGGGGATTATCTCTAATCTCCAGATTACCTTCAAGCCCCCCTACAAAGTTTCACTACTTAATTCATAAATCATTTCAAAGTTACCCTTCAACTTTCATAATTAAGTTTCACTACTTAATTTATTATAGATATTCCCAATCTATTCTAAATCTTGAAATTAAGTCTCTCTACTTAATTTATCATCCTATCTATCTATCTGTCCGTCTGTCTGTCTATCAGATGCGTTTTTCACCATTTTCAAAATTGAAATCAACAGTACCCCTCACAATATTATTTTCGCTTCGTTTTTGTCTGCAATTTATCCTCCCAGTTATCAGATGCGTTTTTCACCATTTTCAAAATTGAAATCAACAGTACCCCTCACAATATTATTTTCGCAAGTGCATAAGTTTGTTCACCACTTCTAATTAGGAATACTAGGCAAAGGAGGAAAATTTCAAAAATTCAGGATACCGGACCGATCCGATCTTCCTAGGATCGGATCGATTCGTTTTTTTTTCTTTGTAATTTTCAGTATATCAGACCGATCTGACCTTCACAGGACCGGATCGGTTCGTTTTTGTCTGCAATTTATCCTCCCAGTTATCAGATGCGTTTTTTCACCATTTTCTTCCACAATCCTTTGCCAAAATTGAAATCAACAGTACCAACCCTTTTCTACATATCTTAGGATGGTTTCTAACATTTCAAACACATTAAGACTTTGCCTGAATCAATCAAGAATGAATACATCCTCAAAACTCTTTCACAATTCTAGTTTTGTGTTCTTCTCTTTCATTCAATCTAGAACCCATATTTAGATCCGTAGCAATAATCACAAGTCTTCTGATTTTTCATCATCTATAGATGTAAATACAAACTACATGCAATTCTACCCAAACATGTAATCAATTGATACTTTTCATCAAAGATTTTTCAATGGAATCAATCTCTTCATGAAAAGCCTACACATGAGTATTATAACATCAATTTAATTTGCAATAAACACTTGCCCTTGCCTTAGATTGATTGATCTGATTTCTTGGTTCTTTGTTGATGATTGATTGTTTCCTTCTCCAATCTTCCTTTCCAATTGCCTTTAGACACTAGATTTCTTCACCATCTTCAAAATCCTTCTTTAAGCTTTGAAAATAAGTTCTCTCTCTTCTCTCTAATGGCCTCTCTAACCTTTTTGTGTTATGAGCCCTAAACCCAATTTCTAAATATCAGATATATGGCTCTATCTTAGGTCCCTTCCCCTCATTTTGAAAAATGACCGAAACGCCCTTAATAGGTGCCAGTTTGGTCTAAAATTGACCCGGGATCCAAATTACACCATCGGGTACCCTATTCTGTCTCTTTCGACCCATTCGGAATCATTCGTGACCTCTATATTATCATCCAAGTCACTTAAAATATATTTATCATTTCTCAGCTCAAAATAATCTGCACGCGACTCCCGATGAGATGAAATAAAATACGCACATATCACTCGCTATGCCGTATAACCAAAATTATCAATTATTTACTATTCACACTTGGTAAATATCATAATGCAATATTAATCGGTATCTATCTCACGATTAATATTTAATAGTCACAATTATCATCTAATCGCATTAAATTACTCCACTCGCGTAATTTAATTAAAACGTATTTTTCGTAATTAATTTCTTGAATTAATTAAATAAAAGTACACAAAAATACGGGGGTATTACAGTTGAAGAGGAGGAGCGTGATTATCGAAAGTCTCTGGCTGCATTTCGTTTAGCTAAGTTTGCCAGCGACTCTGTCTTTTTGGATTCATGTGATTCCGATGAGTTTAGCAAGGAAGAGTATGGAGAGGAGGACAATGATGACGATGACTCATGTGAGCCCCCACTGTCTCTTCGTGATCCTCTGTTCTAGCCGGATGACACCCACCAAACAGTTACTCGCCCCATTAAATTACCACCCTCCTGCCACCTTCTACCAGCCAATCAAACACCCTTGACCACCTCGCTTCCGGCGGGTGGTTCCCATAACAAAATCGCAACAACACCACCCGTACTCGACCAAGGAGGAGTCGACTTCAGCCCAGAAATCACCAGCAACCAGCCATGGTCCTCTTGTTTCGAGCCGAGGTCAAACCAGTGAGCCGCCTCCCTTTTCATTCACCACTTGCAACCTCTATGGTCCAACACATAGGTTTGGAAGAGCCTTGAGAATAGGATTGCGAAGGAATAGATGAAGAGAGAAAAGGGATGGCCACAATAGTCGGAGGTGTGGTTTGTCAAATAGAAAGAAGAGAGAGGAGGTCGACACTTGAGATGGTCGTTGGAGAAGACGACGACGGGAATGAGGTTGCTGATGGTGCCCTTGCCAAACATCAAGCGCTGGGTTGTGAGTTGGTGAAAGAGAAGGTGACGGCTGAAGTTGTTGAAGCTAGGGTTTTCTTTAATGAGTTGGGGGATTTAAATGCAAAAGTGCGCCAAAAGGCGAGTTTGGGCTGCACATATGGACTTTGTTCGATTTTGGCTCATTTTTAAATGACAAACAAATTGGGTTAGAGGTCAGCCCCCAATTTTTAAAATATTGAACTATATTTTATTTGGGGCGCAAAATTTTCCAAAAAATTCATTTTTACCCCCAATAAATGATAAAAAAAAGTCCATAGTTTTCAAAGTATATATGGGTTTGGCACAAACTTTTACAAATATCCTCTACAGTTCGTGGTAAAGCTTTTCGAAGAAGGGGAGGGGCCTGACTTCTTTAACGTTCAAGGCTATAGCGCTCGGGACGAGCTTTTGGAAAAACGGGAGAGTGACGTGAACGTGTGATAGCCCCACATGGGGCCATTTATTTAATTTCAGCATGTTTATTTTATTTTTAGTATTTTAGTATTAATTAGTTATTATCTATATTATTTTTATTAGAGATAATTATTAGATTATTAGTTACCTATTTTAATTAGATTATGTTTTAGTTCCCTTTTTAATTAGGAGACTTGCTCCTCAAGTTTAGGATTATCTATAAATAAGACCTTTGGCCCTCTCTTGTAATTGGAATTATTATTAATGAAATTTGTGAGATTGGAAGGAGATGATTTGAGAGAAAATATGGTTTGATTATTATTATTGTTCATGTTTGTGTCAATTCCGCTGCGTTTCACATCAGATTTTCTCTACTACCATTGCGTTTGTTAATATTGCAGTTATGGATTAGTAGAATGTTGGACAACTTATAATCAAGAAATTTTCAGAACTTGTAGTTTTAAGATTTTGTTTTTAGCACAATTAGTCACCACATCCCTGCCGAACGAAATTGTAGTACTTACTCATCCATTTGCACTGTTAAGAGGAACATGTTAATTATTATATATTTATTTAAGTAATTTAATGTAATTCTTACACTAATTAAATTTTAGGATGTTCTATGAACCCAAAATATAGGTTCAATTTCGTATGAGTGGACAGACTAGTATTCAACCACTTGAATAGTCTATTGTTATTAAGGTTTTAAAGAAGATCAAATTTAACATGATGGATTAGAGTCATATAACAAGTTTTAACATATCACAAGGTTCAGAAAGACTTCATAGCTAAAGTTCAACTCTTTTTGCATCATCCGGTGCTCCTAGTAAACTGCAGAGATCTTCAGAGTCAAATTTTCTAGGTTTTTGCAACTCGGAGATAAAGGACAGAAGATAGTATAGCTTGATTTAAACGAGCGGAAGTGTAACACGAACAATTGTACAAAGCAAGAATTTTGATTAATAAATTAATTGCTAATTACAAGAGGGAGCCTTTTATTTATTAGGCAAAGAGGAAGACTTGGTAAGCAATTCTACTTACTAATTAGGAAACTAAAAGATAATACCTAAATTAAAAATAAGAGAAATAAGTGCTGGAATTAAAAACGAAACAGATTAAAAATGAAATAAAATTCACTCTCCCTCTTGTTTAACCAAGGGTCGGCTGCCCTAGGTCTACCCGCCAAATCATTCTCCCCACGTAAGAGAAACTCGGCCTTGAGCTCAAAGAGGGTAAAATTGGAGAAGTCTGGGTCACACAAACACGTCTTGTCAAAATTGTGCCCAACCATGCCACACGAACAAATATTTGGAATATATATTTTATCCTTTATTGGGGAACAAAAGTAATTTTCTTGAAATTTTTGGAATCCAAGTAGAATAGTTTTCAACACCTTAAAAATTGTGGGTTACCCAAAACTTTCGAGCCTAATAAATTCCACATCTGCACCATTATCTTTCAAAACAGAGGAGGCCTTGTTAATGAATCCGGCCTCACCAAACAATGTGTAAAAGCTAATCTCAACTCTAATTCACCCAAGTTTCAGTTCCTATACCAAACGGGTCCTTAGGCCCTTGTCCAAATAAATCTTCTTGGTTTACAAAGTAAACCCAAACCGCCATATGATCTGCCTCTTCTTTCTTGCCAAAGTTGACCATAGGTTCTCGACTCTCACATTCTCTTCTTCGTCGATCTCACCACCACAGCCTCTACCTTTGCACCTTTGCAGTGACCCTTTCGTCGACTCTGATTGAGCCATCGTCGGCGACAGTGAAAGCTTCTGTGAGGCCCACCTCCATCGTCCCTCTCACCTTCGACCCGTCTTCGAGTTCCTCATCAATGAGATTTTTTCTGTTCTTTTTTGTCAACAATGAGGGTATTGACCAAATAAGGGGTCAAATTGGCGAGGATATGGTTTTTGACAAAATGCAAACTCATGGTAACATGTTTGAAATGGCCACGTCGGAGACCGAGGAAGGCGTGAAAGTGGGTCTCTCTTCCTCACCTTCATATTCACCCATTTCAACCTCGGATTCACATTCTTCTTCATCCGAACCTTAGTCATCTTCTTCAATTTCAGATTCAGTCTCTATTTCAGAATCGTCATTGAATGATGACAAACAGTGGGATTCGTAGGCGGCCAGTGGTGGTGGCTCCAACATGGAAAGGTTGTCCAACGACTCATTTAGGGCTTGGTTTTGGGCCGCTAGGGTTTGGGTTTGGACGACTAGGGTTTTGTACAACTTGGTCAACGCAACAATAGAATTTCTACTCACAAAATTTGATTTACTCACTAGGCTCACTCACCCAGAGTGAACTCGGCTTTGATACCAATTTGATGCAAACAAGCGGAAGCGTATGTACTCGAACACGAACAGTTGCACAAAAGCAAGAATTTTGATTAATAATTGAATCGCCAATTACAAGAGGGAGCCTATTATTTATAAACAAAGAGGAAGACTTGATAAGCAACACTCCTTACTAATTAGGAAACTAAACATTAATACCTAAATAAAAATTAAGAGAAATAATTGCAGTAATGAAAAAAAAAAAAATTCTCTCTCCCTCTTGTTTAACCTATGCCCTATGCCCACCCGCCACATCTTAGTTTTTTTAGTATTTGTGAAGTCTCCAAACTGTACGACTTACTAGTTCCTTTATAAGTTATAATTACTGCATTATTAGCTTTGCTTTTATTTAGATGAATTAAATGATAAGGGTTGGGGTTGGAGGGTATGTGGTGGTGGTGTGCGTGTGCGTGGTGGTGTGTGTGTGTGTTGGGGGGGGGGGGGGTTCCACTTTTTGTACTTCTAGGAGTGCAAATCTAATTATGCAATCATCGCAATGGGAAATGGTAAAAAAACCCATTAATTAGTGGGCATGTTGCTTGTGGTAGTCGCGAGGAAAATATGAATGGACATACGAGAAATTTCTGGTTACAAAATGGTTAAGAGACTAATATATAATGTTTCTGATGCAGGGGCGTGTTATTTATTTTATTTTATTTGTTTTGTTCATTTATTTATTTAGGGTATTTTAGTCTTTTGATTGTGCTTATAAAAGGACCCCTAGTTATTTAGCTTTCATTATTATCATTGTGTGAGAGAGAATTAATAGAGATTTCTTAGTTCATTGATTATTTCGTGTGTAATTCACGTATATATATTTCCGCTGCGTTCTCATCAAAGTTGTATCAGCGCCAGGTTTGTTCTTGGATCAGGTATGTGTGTCGATTGGGAACAAGGGTGGCTACACCTGTCGAAGTTTTGGCGGTCCAAATCCTCACTCGCATCTAGGGTTGGAGCCCTAGATCCAACCATTTGCTCCAACTCCAACCCCACCAGGCGAGCTGCGACGCCCCCCATCCCAGCCCCTATCAATCGCCGAAAAGAAACAGCAGCAGCGGCGTCAGTGCTGTTGGGTCACCAACCCCATGACTTAGTGGGCCAGCCTCCGCCCACCATTAGAAACCCACTTGGCCCTCGACCTTACCCCATATCTGCAAACCCGAACACCTAAAAAACCTCACCTGCCATGAACAGTACACTGGACCTGACCCGATCTCTGACTAGCATCCCATCCACGTTGGAAAACACTGTCCAAACCCTATGCCTATCCCCACCATGTGACAGCCTTCGATCCACCACCAAACCCTATGACCCGATTGTCCCACCCCCACGAACCAACATAAATTCAATCCATCCCCGACCTCAATCCAGCCCTGACCAAACCTTAGAAAGCCACACTAACCCGCCTGAACATCTCATCGAGATGGCCACCAAGGGGCTCGTTATGATCATCAGCCACTCGTTGGGTCTTGAACCCATTAACCCAATGCTCCTCGCTAGCCTTCGCGCCTCTATTTATCGTAGACGCGCCACCTACGGTCAAGCCCAACTTCTTTTGTTAAACAAGCAGTCCTATACTCCATCCCCATGCCCAAAATGACCCTAATAGCCAACCATACTACGTCTGCCCCGATCTACGTCTGTGCCCTCATATCCAATCTAGTCGTAACGATATAGCCATCCATACTACGTCTACGCCCTCATCCTTCCATTTGCCCTCATATCCAATCTAGTTGTAACGACATAGCTTATTCTATAAGCAGTGTGTTGCGAAGGAGCGGTTGTGTAAGATCATTATTGACGGTGGCTCTAGCATCAATTTGGTCTCTAAAGACATGGTGGAGCGTTTGAGCCTTCTTGTGGAGCTCATTCAGAATTCGTGTAAGACTGGGTGGTTAAGATCCAAGGACGAAGTGCGCCCATGTGGGGCAATGTCGAGTACTATTTACCATTGGTATATATTTAGATGAGGTTGTGTACGGTTGTTGATATGGACGCGTGAAATCTCCTGTTGGGATGACCTTGACAGTTTGACCAAGCTAGCATGCACGATGGTCGTGCTAATACTTACTCATTTATGCACTAGGGCCAGTGTTCAAGAGGCCTTTCGCGATATCTTGGCGTCGTTCCAAGATGTATGTACACCGCCAGATTCCCTTTCCACCATTGAGAGACGTACAACATGCAAGTATGGGATGTGTTATGCCCATGTTAGCCCCTTAGGCGCCTCATCGACTAGTGTTCCAGAGGTCCTTTGCGATATCATGGCGTCGTTCCAAGATGTATGTGCATTGCACGATTCCCTTTCGCCATTGATAGACATACAACATGCAATTGATTTTGTTCCGAGAGCCCAGTTACCCAACCTTTTATCACAGGATGTCGCCTGTCGAGCACACTGACCTACAATGACAGCTGTCAATGTTATACAACTATGACCTTGTACGGGAGAGTATGCCCTCTTGTGCTGTGCCGACTTTGTTGACTCCGAAGGATAGTAGTGAATAAAATCACATTCAAATACCGTTTCCCCATTCCGAGGTTGGAGGATATGATTGATCAGCTTCCCGGAGTTACGGTGTTTTCCAAGCTGGATTTGAAGAGTGGGCATCATCAGATTCGCACGAGGCCCGATGATGAGTGGAAGACTGTTGTCAATGAATTGTATGAGTGGACTGTCATGCCCTTTGGATTATCCAATGCTCCGTCCACATTCATGCGTGTTATGATACATATCCTCCGTCCTTTTTGGGTAAGTTCGTCGTGGTGGATTTTGATATCATTTTGAAATTCAACTGATCCACAGAGGAGCGCATGGACCATGTCAGACAGGTATTGGAGGTTCTTCAACTGTTCCCTTTTAAGGGTATATAGTCTCAGGGGAAGGAGTACGTGCTGACAGGGAGAAGGTTTAGGCTGTTTGGGAGTGGCCTAGGCCGACTATTGCCTCCCAGGTCCACAACTTCCATGGGTTGACCAGATTTTATCGACGCTTCATTAAGGGGATCAACTATGTAATGGCTCCTATAATTGTGCTGATGCGCGCGTCCGTGACTGAGTTTGCATGGATTGATGCGACTTTCAGCTCATCAAGTCCAGGATGACGTCAACTCCCATGCTAGCCCTGTCAGATTTTACCCAGCTATTTGAGTTGACTTGCGATGCTAGCAAGTCCGGGATTGGTGCAACCCTCAGTCAGAATGGTCGCCCCATTGCTTACTTTAGTCAGAAAGTTGTTGGTTTTGTTAGTAACTGTTCTGCCCATGATTTGTCTATGTAGTCGTTCAGGTTGTCAAGCATTGGGAGTTTGCCATTAAATCGAATAATGAGGCCCTCCGTTCTATGAACTTTCAGAAGAAGGTCAGCGATTACCACGTCAAGTGGACTAGTCTCTTGCAGCAGTTTACCTTCCACCTACAGTACAAGCCAGGTGGAAAGAACCTAGTTGCAGATGCCCCGAGTCGGAGGTCTCATGCCCTAGTCACCATTCAGGAGTCGGTCTTCGATTTTTCTGAGATTCGTGATTTGTATGCGACACACATTTTTTGGGCCTATTATGGAGGGATGTGCATGTTAGCATGACGCTCAGGGTGTTTATTTGCTGTAGGACGGGTATTTGTATCGTGACACTGCATTGTGCATTTCTACTTCTTCCCTACGGGAGAAGGTCATCACAGAGCTCCATGGTGAGGGCCTAGTTGGCCATTTAGATGTCGCTCATACCTTATTGATCACATTACATGTAGACCTGTAAACGGATCAGATTCGGACCGGATCAAGCAAATCCAAATCCATATCCGTTTATGTTAAACGGATTCGGATCCGATCCATTTATTAATCGGATCGGATCAGGTAAATCCAAATCCATATCCGTTTATGTTAAACGGATTCGAATCCGATCCGATTATTCGTTTTTGTTAAACTTGACTTGCAACATTTTTATTTTCAACTCTTATTTCATAAATTTATTTTGCAAATGTTCCAAAAAAACAAATAACGAAATAAAGAATTATTTTAATAAATATTTATGATATTATTAAATTCAATATATATACTAATTAAAAATATATTATATATAACTTATATATATATTAAGAATATTAATCGGATCGGATTATTAACGGATCGGAGTCCATGAGTCCAAATCCGCTCCATTTAATAAACGGGTAATCGGATAATCGAATTTTAGGTATGATCCATATCCACTTAAATGGATCGGATTCGGATTCGGATTCGGATAAAATCCGATCCATTGACATGCCTAATTATATGGGCGTTTCTATTGGTCTACCATGATGAGGGAGGTTAACAGTCATGTTCAGCGTTGCTATGCTTGTTAGACAACAAAAAGTCAGCATACTAATGCTAGTTTGTACACCCTCCCCGCCCCTGATCAACCATCATGACTTGATGTTTGGATGGACTTGGTTGTTGGGTTATCGAAGACGGCTAAGGGGCATGATTTTGTGTTTGTGGTAGTTTTTAAATTTCTAAAATGACCCATTTTATTCCATGCTTGCGGACTTTGGATGCTTCACATGTTACGCCATTTTACTTTTGCGAGATTGTCCATTTACACAGAGTACTGAGGAGTATTACGTCTGACTGGGATGTTCGTTTTACGGGACACTTTTGGTGGACTCTTTGAAAATTGTTGTGATGCATGCTTCAACTTTTCACAGCTGGCCATAGATTGATGGTTCGATAAAGGTGGTCAATCGAAGTTTGGGATATCTTTTACGGTGCTTAGCTGTTGAGTCACCTAAGACTTAACAATTCTGTCAATCATTCTAGTGGTCTTTCTACTTTCCAGATTGTCCTGAAGTCTTCTCCTTTATTGCCCGTTGACCTTTTCGAGACCCCCCTTTTGGTATCAAAATATTCTCAATTCATGACGACATGTGGACACGTTTATAGCGTATATATGCTTTTGACAAAGAACAGGCGGATTCCCATTGCCGCTATTTTGTTTTTCAGCTGAGGATCTTGTTACGGTGTATTTTTGGCGAGAGTGGCTGGTGGGCAAGGCCACCGAGCTGAAGATGCGTTGATTTGGCCCTTTTCCTGTTCTTCGTGGTTGTGACAATAATGCGTACGAGCTCGCTCTGCCTGAGGGTTTCAGGACACATCCCACTTTTAATGTGATCGATGTGACCCCGTTTTGAGGTTCACATATTCACTCGATACCCTTATCTGTGGATCTGACGTAGCCAGTTCGCTCACATGTCGACCGTGTCGAGGGTATTTTGGACCTTGAGATGACTATGACACTCACGGGCTCTCGTGTCTGTTAAGTAATCTGTTGGTTTTATCTGATCCATTGGTTGAGATGCTTTGAGAGTGATGACTCGTGGATTAATGAGTCCACGTTACGACATGTTGACAGAGGATACGCCGATGCTTCGTAGAGGGAGAGAGTGACGCAGGAGCGAGTCATTTATTTGATTTTATTTATTTTATTCATTTACTTATTTACGGTATTTTTGTCTTTTAGTACTTGTGCTTATAAAGGACCCCTAGTTGTTTAGCTTTCATTATTATCATTATGTGAGAGAGAAGTTAGAGAGAATTAATAGAGATTTCTTAGTTCATTGCTTATTTCGTGTGTGTGTAATTCACATGTATATTTTTCCGCTATATTTACATTAGTTTCTTTTATTTTTTATTGTATAAATCATAATGGTCGTTCAAGATGTGATTTTGACTTGTATGCTATTTCTCTTACTTTGAGCTCCGTTTATTGTTGTGTTGTATCATGCTTACTAAGATTTGCTTCACCCCAAAACTGTGTTATAAAAAGATAGCATAATATATCAATTATGTGAACATTTTGGGAAAGAATTATTGGTAGTAAAATGAAGAGTTATGTATCTTATGTTGATATTGATATATTTTCCGTCTGCCTCTTTACAGCTATTACTATATCACAATGACAATGATGCGAAGGGAATTCTTTCAGACGAACAGGTTATGATTTCAGCAAAATGCCTGGTATGAGTAATTTGAAATCTTTTATTGAAAATATTTATATTAGTAGCATAAAATATCTTTGGACTCATTTCTGCTGAGTTGCTTTTTTGCACATGATATAGGCATTGTCAAAACTTCTCCCTTCACTAAAGCAAGATGGGCATCGAGTTCTTATTTTTAGCCAATGGACGTCAATGCTTGATATCTTGGAGTGGACTTTAGATGTAATAGGGGTTACTTATAGACGTCTAGATGGAAGGTACCACCATACTTCTCTACCTATTTAGATTCATCCACATCTATTAAGCAAATACAATATCATCTGGCATATACTGGATTTCCATTGGATATCAATCAAGCACAACTTAATTGCCTAGATAAAAAACGTTGTTGGTAATTACTAATAATGTAGACTTTTGAAAATGTCAGTACACAGGTGACAGAAAGACAAACAATAGTAGATACATTCAATAATAATACGTCCATATTTGCATGCTTGCTGTCCACGAGGGCTGGAGGGCAGGGTTTGAACTTGACTGGTGCTGATACCGTTGTTATACATGACATGGATTTCAATCCCCAGATTGATCGACAAGCAGAAGATCGCTGTCATCGCATTGGCCAAACAAAACCAGTTACCATATACAGGTTCTCTCTCTCTCTCTCTCTCTCTCTCTCTCTCTCTCTCTCTCTCTCTCTCTCTGTATATATATATATATACCCACACAACCACATTTGTTGTATTCCTAATGTCCATCTTTCACTTGGCAATATTTTATGAAGGCTGGTGACCAAGGATACAGTTGATGAGAATGTGTATGAGATTGCAAAACGGAAGCTAGTATTAGATGCTGCTGTCCTGGAGTCTGGCGTTGAAGTCGACAATGGTGACTTGCCCGATAAAACAATGGGAGAGATTTTGTCAGCACTTCTATTGGGATAATAGTAACATCCTTAGCCGGAAGGGTTGCTGGTTGTGGTTTGCAACAATTTTTGCTTTTTCCTTTTGGGTGGGGCTATTAAAAATTCTTCTTCTTCCCCCTTTTCCCCCGTTCACAGAAAAGTTCATTGTTGTACTAGTTAGGCTTTAGAACATATAGTTTTCGTGTACAATTAGTAATTCATGTATGGGTGTAAATCAGTCTAAATCTTGTACTGATACGAATCCCATGATATTTGAGTAAACAAAAGTTTTATATTATTTTTTTCTTGTTCTTAATGGTTACCTAAAATTGAGCGATTCATGGTGTTCATAATTTGGTTCAATTCATATATGCCAAGCATGATAGGGTTCATATCGTGTTTGTTGTTTTTTGTGTGGTAAACTTCTAGGTGTGTATTGTTGAGTTCGTATTTTGCGGGGTTTCTCTTGTACGTAAATTGTGTATTTTGTTCACCTTGTTGAATGCTATGCATCAACGGTTTTGGCCTTTTGACGCTGTAAACAAGTCCAGTAGATTAACATGTTAGACCGTATCCAATAATAATTTGCTAATTTATTGTCAAATTGTTATTATGTTTTGTAAATTATGTTGATTGTAAATTATCACATATCCCCATCATTAGTTGGGATATCTAGGTCTTTAGAAAATGGGAGTTGTCCAGTGGAGCTTTTTATGTCCATTCCAATATAATGTGGTTAAGTTGAGATATAGAAACACTCAAAAAAGTATCAACTATGGCGTAACAATTTAAAAGAAGTCGCATGTTTTTTTCCTCTAATATTTTTTTAAAACATTTTTCGGACTTTTGAAAAGTTATAGCTATTATTCTACAATTATTTAAAAAATTACTTTCTTAAAATAAATTCGTTGAGATTTTAATAAATAAGATTTATATTTAATATAAATTTTGTTATAGAAAAATTGATGAATACGATATAGATCTTCATAGAAAATACAATTGGACATATAAATGAAAAATATTTTAGTTAAGTTTTGTGTTGTATCATAAATATGGGATGACTTGTAGACCAACTCAACCAGGAAGTGATTCTTGGCTTCAAATACATACTAGGTAGAGGCCTCTTTATTGAAGGAGTCGAGGAGTTCTCAGTGGTATCCTCGTACCAGGGTCGGATCGGGCCAGTTAGACAACCATTCATGACTTCACCAATTAACACTGTTAGTTGACAGCGTTAGAGTGAGCGTGTACCTCATGATTGGATGACGTCATCAACTGGATACACGTGCACGTGAAGAAGATACGCAAATGGCCTCCCTTATGTGCCAATAATTAACTTATGATTATTCTCTCATTATGATTGTAAATTTGTGTACTCACCTCACCTATAAAGACTTGCCATGTGTCATACTCTTTTCTCTTTCCTCTAAGAACCTATAAATAGAACACACAAACTTCATGTGGGTATCTTGTGAGACTCACTTTACTCTTATGCTGCCAAAATCTAGAGAGAACTTGAGAGCTTATATTATGTATTCTTCCATGGCATTTGCCAATAATCAATTAACATAATTGCATATGTGGAAGTAGGCACCAAGTTGGCTGAACCACGTAAATCGAGTTCTTCCTCTTCTCTGACAACTCTTTAAGTTAATTATGTGTTTGTATTTCAGTGGTTGTGTCTCTTATCTCTTTATCTACTAGTAATTTGAGTATTTAAGCTAAGATAGATCCCATACTAGTTTCTACCAATAATGTATTAGCATTGTCTATGGGAAACGACTAGCCATGTTGTTTCCCCAATTTTTAATTGCTAGGGCTCAAAGATTCTCGATTTAAGTGAGCCAGTGATTTGCGAGCCAATTCATCTTGGTCTCAAAGGATCAGAGCTATTCTATAAGCAATCTCCGTTTGAATCTTAGAAATCTTTTAGATCTCTGTTTTTGTTGCATTTTCTTTTGTTTGTCGCAAATTGTTGATTCTGTATAACGATACTCCTTTTTCTACCGTTATTTTACTTTAAATGTTGAATAATCCCGAAAGTAGCCGTGTTGCTGAAGGGGTGCCTCCTTCGACCCCTGTTGGTATGACCGATTTATAAGGTATCCTGTAGAGTTCGGCCAAAAGCTAAGAGGCCATACAGGAGAACATGAAACAACTGACTCAGAGTATTAACATGCTGATCTAGGCTTAACCAGAGCTGGATCGCAGCTGCCACGAAGAACTACATGCAACGGGAGATGCCACCACCTGCCCCACACAAGGACAATCGGAAAATGCATAGAGAACGGGATATGGAGAATCCGAGATACCCGCATCTGGGTTCAGCAAGCGAAAGGAGATGGTCTGGCAGGAGAAACGGGTCCGATCTAGATGACGAGTCATATGGGCCAGGAAAAACCTCAATAATTAGATCAACGAAAGAAGTAACCTACTCAATTGAATGTCCCAACATCCTGGAAAGGATGGGCAGGGGGAGTGCCTTTGGTCATTTGGGCCCAGCCGGGGGTACCAAGGAAGAGAATGCAGAGAAGAATTCTAGCGATTAGCTGCCAGCGGGCTACTTACTAGGCCAAGTTTGAGCATAGTGTAAGGGCCTCAGCCAAGTCCTGGAACACTTCCAAGCATAAAGAGATTTCGACCAAAAGTTAGTGATGAGCTGAGAAGGATGCGATTACTGAGAAGGCCGAGAAGACAAAAAAGGACCACCCGTGGAAAGGTTCCATCAAGCGATTGGAAGATCAGACGGGGGACTTGATCAAGACTAAACATCCTTTGCATAGGGGTTATGTGCAAGAGTCTCCCTTTTCTGCATCCATTATTAGCTACCCAACCCCAATAAAGTTTAAATCACATGTGATCATGCCAAGACATGATGAAAAAACTGACCTGATGCACCATATCCAATAATACCAGGCTGGTTCGGATATCTATAATGTGCCTGATGAAAGGAGGTGCAGGGTATTCTCCAGTACTCTGAATGGATCAACCCATGTGTGGTACAACGGGAGTCTAAAGGGGAGGATAACCAATTTTAGACAATTGGCCAATCTGTTTATCAACAGTTTATGCTTCAGCACGAAACCTGGAAAGAGAGTTACTCACATGCTTAGTGCTAGGCAAAAAGGAAGACGAAACGACAAAGGAGTACATTATCGGGTTTAACATTGAGAAACTAGAAATGATGGATTATGACGAGAAGATAGCTATCACGACTATCATGAGCAGTCTCCTGCTGGGAAAGTCATACTGGGCCCTTGTGAAGTCGCCTCCAATACGATGGTTGATGGTGCCAAATATGGTACCACCAAGTAAATGAGTAAGAGCTCAACCAAAAGAACCACAAATGCACAACAATGGTGAAATCACAACAACATAAATAAAGAAGGAGGTGAGGCAAAAAGGAGAAAGACAACAATATAAGTTGTTCAACCTATCTAGGCCTACTCCATTGCGTGTGTGTGAGTGAATTTCACTATGAAATGGCTCTAATGGCCTTATGATACAATCCACTCAACTTTCTCTCTCTATAAAGTAATTTTAACAGAGTTTGGTTAGCGTTTCGAATTAAGGTCCTTCTCAAGGTAGAAGGAGACAAGTATATATAGTGCTGGGGTGGTGCACTATGCATCCCAAGCATGTAATAGTCATGTACAACATGAGATAACCAATATCTTGCAGCCACTTGTCACTAATGCATGCAAGTCATGATGGAGAAATATTCCCTCACGTGTGTGGGAGATCTGATTATAACGATTTTGTTCACATGGGATTTGCAACCCACACGCACCCTTCCACACGTTCCCCAATCCATGCGCTCTGCTAGCTGTCAACTGTCGGCTGCTGGTACTAGATATAATCCTTTAACGATATGATGACTATCATGCTGACTGTTTTCGATCGGCCTTCATCTTCTAAGGGATGGACGAGGCCGAGGATACCCAAGTCACAAAACTGGTAATGTTGATGTTGCGGAATGTGTCATGAGACGAGGACAAGTTCTATTATTTAGAGCTGGAGGCCGAGGATGAGGCACTTAGTGTAGGTCTTAATGCCGAGCCATAACTCACTCTGTTGGACGCTCTAGTACTGGTCAGCCTTTGCCGAATGGGTCCACTCTATGAATGAGGCTATACTTCGTATATCAATCACACCCTAGCCCTTAGTGTTCAATGTGAATGGAAGACTGAGGGATAAAGCATCTGTAGACAGACGTTGTTGGGACGTCCTTCCGCCAGCCAGGTCTGGTGCATTGAATGAAGACCTTGCGTGACACTTGGTAGCTATTGTGTGGAATGGTGCGTGTCTCAACAATGACAGCTATAAGTGTGCCGTAGAGAGTTATGTCCTAATGATGACCGCATTGGAAGTTGTGCACAATCATCACAAATATTTAAATATTTTGAAAATCATTTTCTCTTTCCTATTTCATTTTCTTCGCGTGCAAACTTTCTCTCTCTATCTTTTATCCCATTACCACTGTTCAAGTATTTCTAGCAATTTTAGGGTTCTTCTCCGTCTCCAGGCTTCTTAGAAATTTGAGATAAACTCCTTTATTTTTTTCCAATTAATTTCACCGATTTTTCTGCTATTTTAGTTATAAAAACTTTTTTCGGTGACTGTAATTGAGGGACTTGGGTAGCCATTAGATGATTGGTGAGTGGTTTTGGGGTTTGGCTTTAGGTTTTTAGGTTTTGTGACCCTTATCAACCTTAATATCCATTCAATTAGTCACTATCTAAACTTCGATATAACTCCGAAAAAATTCTGGCATGGATTGTTCCTGTATGTTCTTGATGAAAAATGATCCAGTTTCCCATGTTGATCTTTGTATCAGACCTTAAACTGTTTGTATCTTTTTAGCCTTTTATTTATTAAGTTAAAATTCAGCCTCTTGGATGTTATAGACCCTCTAAAAATTGACAGAGCTATCCCCCTCCCTTAGGGAGAGATATTTCTAAAAGATTTGTAGGATTGAGGAAGAGGACGAGGCTCGACGTGCAGCCGGGGACGATCGTACTCGCCCCATCTTTCCAATACTTTTGAAGACCATTTTACCCTCATCGTCTGAACTTGGTAGGTACGAGGTGGCTAATTCTTCCTCTGCTCCAACCGAGAGAAGAGATTCATTCAAAGAGGCCATGAGAGTACCACCCACATAACTTGTGGGGTCTGATATAGCCGGAGCTTGTCTTGGACTTCCTCTTCTAATCAGGCCGAGTTATCTGATCAGGACGACTCTTTTGTTTAAGTTATGGATGATCAAGATGGTTACTCTAGTTAGGATGACTCTTCAGTCCAAGTCGTCTCAGATCTTGATGAGCCGAATGTCAAAGTTGCTCTTCCTCCCACCGTCGTTCCTCTCATAGTCATGATCGAGAGTGAGTTTCAAGAGAGGTTTCAAGATGGGGCATCGACTGCTGGAGCTCCTGGCGATAATGAGGACTCAAAGGATGTGGAATCAGTAAATTACTCTTATACCTAGACCTTTCAATCCACTGTCAAAAAGTTCGACCTGCTGGTTTGGAGGCACCAGTATGGTGTTAAGTCTGATATCATTATGTACATCCCAGACGAGGACGAGAGAATATATGACGATCGAGAAGGTGAAGTTGCCGTTTATGACTAGATGTTCAGGGTCGGCGTCAAATTGCCTTTCCATCCTCCCGTTCGAGCCATTCTGTCTAGCTTAGGACTTGCTTCATCTCAATTAGCGCCCAATTCCTGGTGAATTATACTCGTCCACGTCTCCTTGTGGATGGACAATTGTACGGACGACCCTTTAGTCGATATATTGAAATTTTACTATCACGTCTCGTTCTCAAGGACTCAAGCCAATAATTACCACTTCGGGGTGAGAAAACCTGATAAGAAAATCATTCAGGTCAATCAAACATCCAACCATTTCTGGAAGATGAGGTTTTTCTTCATTTTTGGGGCCTGAGAATTTTTAACCGATATCAACCCATCTGATGAAGAGCCGAGAGTTCCCTGTGACAAGGCAAACCCCTCCATGTTGGCCAAGCTTGATCCCGGCCTCAGTGTTGCCGATAGAGATAGGGTTGAATATCTGAAGAGTCAAGGGAAGCAAGGTTCCCTCTCTAAGTTTGAAGATATGACATCTCCTATATTTTTAGAAGAGGATGGTTTGGGGGTTGACCCCCTAGATGAGTTGTGTGAGTTACTCAACTTTATTATTCACAAGTTTTTCCTCATATTTTACATTTATGACTAATCATTTTTATTTCTACTTTGAAGATTTCCCTACTCATATCTCATACGACCACTAGAATATGACAACCCCCAGTCTTAAAAAATGTCTTCAAGAAGGGAGGTAAGCAACCTTTAGAGAGTCTACTTTCGGAGGGTCGACCCAACCCAAGTCGACCATAAGAGAAAATAATCTACTATTCCCTTCGATCCTCGCCATGATTGCGAGACGAGGCCGAGAGTGACCCATCCTCCTCAGACCATGCCAAGTTCATCTAGGCCTGGTTTTTCTTTAGGGGATTCTTTTAAAAGCTTCTTGGCGGCCAATCTAGCACAACTCAAGGCCAACCCCAAATTAATTATCCCGTTTATTCCAAGGTAGAAGACTACTTCACTTACTCTCCCTTATAAGGTAGATATGAGTTCTTGGGGAAGATTCCTCCCTTGAAGACCTTGGACTTCAGTTTTCATCATCTGGCACAGGTATCGGCCTCGTATTAAACTATAATCTTGTCTGATTTAAATTTTTATCTCGTCTTATTTTGATATATGTTTATACATAACTTTTGTATTATGCGTCTGCTCTCACCTCTATCAATAAATAGGTTACTGAGAATATATCAAAAATTCAAGAAGGTGAGAAGGCCCTCAAAGACAAGGCCAACCTTAAAAAGAGCTGAGGGAGACCCAAAAGACCCTTGATCAGGCTAACCTGGATCATGCCAAGGATGTGAAGGCTAAGGACGAGGAGATGACTACCCAGGTTGTAAAACATATCATTAAACTTATCGCAGCTGTGCAGAAGGCTAAGGACAAGGATCTGACGGACGAGGTCATCTAGAAAAATAAAGATGAGGCCCTCTCCCTCGAGATGATAAAAAAATTTCAAGACGATGCTGTTGACGCCTATAAGGTATCTGATGAATTTGGTAGCTTCGGAATGAAATTATTTGAAAGAGGTGTCAAGATGGCCTATTGGTGGGTCACCACAAAGTTTGCTGAAGTCATCTCG
Source organism: Sambucus nigra (assembly GCA_949130495.1). NCBI lineage: Eukaryota > Viridiplantae > Streptophyta > Magnoliopsida > Dipsacales > Adoxaceae > Sambucus > Sambucus nigra. The sequence goes on along the minus strand of OX422209.1, from coordinate 360,484,498 downwards.
TCTATCATCGCTGAATTGGAGGCTCCTGACATGGAGGATCCCTTCATAGCTTCGACTTTGGATGATGTTGAGTCCCTGCCCTCAGCCGTGGGAGATGAGCCAATGGACGAGGTAACAATTGAGGCCAACAACACCACTACTTCCACCGGGGATGCTAAAGCCGAGGCCGGTGGTACCAATGAACCACCTGCATAGGGTGGTCGTCTGTGGCCGAGACCCTTCTTTTGTAATCCCTCTTTATTATGAACATTTGATTTTTTGTAATGTTAACACTCATATCATTATGTCAATGTAGATCCATTTTTTGCCAAGTCTTATATCGTACTTGTTGATTTACTTTGCTTGCATGGATGATGTGTAATGGCTTTGCCTAGTTTCTTTCTCGTCTCAGCTTGAATGTTTGAATTCTTCCTCGTCTTGATTTGTAAGTTTACTTTTATTTATAGTCGAGAGCTCAAATGACTTTAAATAAACCATAATGAAATGATTTTTTTAATTTGAATTCACCAAATTATGGTGTTTAATCTTATTGATAATAATTCTTTAAATGCTCGGCGTTCCAAGGGATGGAGAATGGCTCTCCCTCTAAATTCTCGAGCCGGTACGTGCCAAGAACCACGTATTTCGTAACTCTGTAGGGGCCATGCCAGTTAGGATGAGGTTTATTCGAATTTTGCTAGGATTTCTTCAAAACTAAGTCTCCAACGGCTTACAACCTAACTTTCACCCTTTTATTGTACAATTTGGCAGTTCTCTGCTGATAGGCGGTCTGCTTAACATCTGCGTCTTCTCTCTTCTCTTCAATGAGGTCCAAATCTAACCTCCTCTCTTCATCATTTGCTTTTGGGACATAGGTTTGAACTCTATGACTTGGTAGACCAATTTCTGTAGGGGATCACTGCCTCTGAGCCATAGGAAAGCATGAAAGGGGTCTCTACAATCAGAGTTATCTCTGTCCTACAGTAGGCCCACAGGACAACATGCACTTCTTCAGTCCAAAGACCCTTAGCGACTTCTAATTTCTTCTTTATCCCATACAATATGGTTCTGTTAGTCACCTCTGTTTGGCCATTTTCTTGAGATCGGTCTGGAGTGTAATACCCCGTAATTCCGAGGATATGGAATTTCATTAATTCAGTGATACAAAATTTAATTTATCTAGAGGATTTAATTAAATTAGTGAATCGAGATTCAATTAAATCGAGTTATATTTTTAATACGTGTTGTAATTCAAGGTTAGATATTTTAGTAAAGTGACTCGGATGGTGATTCTGTGTGCACGGTTGATTCCGAATAAGTCAAGATAGTAAAAAAAAAGTATCACGGGGTAGTAATTGGATCCCGGGGCATTTTTAAGCATAACCAGGCTCACACGGGGGGTGTTCGGGCCATTTTAATTTGGCCCATAGGCTTAATTTCGGGATTAGTGATATAAAACTTACATTGGGGAGTTTGTGGCAGATACAACTCATCAAGAAAACCCTAGCTTTGCACAGGAGAAAAAAGAGATCAATTGGGAGAGCTTTTGGGAGCCAAATCCAGAAGAAATTGGAGTATTCTTTGTCAAATATTCGTCTGCATCAAAGGAAATTAGACCCTACAAATCTATTAGGCAAGTAGTTAAACTTGCTTTCAATTTAATTGTGGTATTTCATATCATAGTGGGTGTAAATCAAAATTGGTTTTGGGTGGATTGTTGCACAAAAAGGTTTTTTTTATGAATTGTGCTGTTATGTAAAATTAAAGTTTAGCTAAAGTGATATTATGATTCAATGTTGTAGAAATTTAAAGTATGCGGGGAACCCATAAGAAGGTGTGAGTTAATTGGGACAATCAAACCAAATTGTAGAAAACAATTTCGTTGAAACTCGTGGAAACCCCAAATGTGGAAATTTAAGTTTTTCATAAGTCGTTGATGTTTAGAGGTCATCATGAGTCTTATGAGTCCTATGACTGAAATTTTATGCGTGTATGATTATTAGTTGTAACTGATTACAATTTGTGAGAGTTCAGAAGCTTGCGTGATTGTCAATGGAGGAAAAGAGAGAATTTTGGGGAAACAGGCTTCGTGGAGAAGGAGAAGACGCTGCTGGAAAAGAAGGGTCATTTGAACGACCAAGGAGGTCGTTCAAACGACAGATGAGGTCATTCAAATGACCATACGTCTGGTTTGAGCTACGTTAGGAAATTTATGGCAGATTGATCCATTTCTTTTGTTTGGTCTGGTATATCCTTATGGTTTAATTGTGGATTAGTGAAATATTAAATGGAGGTTAATATGTGGGGAGATGGGTAATAAGGACAGGGTGGCTTTTTCCCATTGCAGTCTCCTACGTTGGCTTTCCTTTGGGATTTTTTTAGTTTAATTAGTGTAATTAAAGGGAGGAAATTCTTAGGGGCTTGGGAGATGGGCACTAAGGAATGTTGAATTTAATAAAAGGTGTTAAACCGGATAGTGGGACTTTATGTAATAAAGTTTAAAGGGAGAAATACTTAGGATCTTGGGAGGTGGACATTAAATTATGGCTTATTTAGATAGAGTGCCAATATAAATAGTTGAGATTTGACGAAATAAATTCTAGGAGTTAAAATACGGATCAAGTTAAGGAGTCCAAAAATTATAGTCGACTGACACCACTTGGAAAAATTAATTGACGAGAAATCAATTACATTAAGAGTTGGGGATTTGACTCGGATATTTTTAGGATGAGTGCTGGGGTAGTTAGGCACGGGATAACCGATTTAATTTAATATGAAGGTATATAATAAATTATCGAATATTAAATTTGACGGGATGTGTTTACCTTAATGGTGGAATTGTGTGTAATAAACTCTAAGAGAATAAGCTACGGACCAAATGAATGAGTTTGGGTATTGTAGTTGGGTGATACAACCGGAATAAAAATAATTAATGTGTGATTAATTAAATTACAAGTCGGAATATAGACTTGGGTATTTTTGGGCTAGTGCTACGGGTGTTAGGCACGAGTTAGCCGGAGCTTTATTAAATATATGTATATGGTACTGTGATAGTATATATATATATATATATATATATATATATTTGTATGATTTATAGATATCGGTGTGAATGATATTTATAAATACATACCCCTTTAGTGCTATCATATGAGGTTGTACAATGTGGGTGAATCCCTTGGATTGAGGATCAGGGGGAGTATAATTTTCAGGTCATAGCGTCCAATATTTATATGTTGTGATTCTTTTCAGGGTGAGACGTCTTGTGTATGATTCCATCTTACACTTGGGGAACTATGATCGCCTTCGCTACGCTTATTTTATTTTTCTGATTCGGTGAGGTAACCGTCTCGGGGTATCCGGGAGGGTTGAGTATACTTGGGGTGATAGCCTTTTAGAGAAAATATCTGGTGAGTTCTTATTTAGGAATTGATGGTTATTATATTTAATATGTGTGCGAATGTTGTAGTATACTAGCATGTATATAATATTAGTAGATAATTATACACGGTATCAATACATAAGTGTGCATGTATTACTTATATAACTAGTGTGAAAGTTATATGATTTAACAGAGGAATTTCTGACACAACTACTGTGAAAGTTATATGAATTAAAAAGGGAGATTTCTTATATAACTAATGTGAATGTTATATGATTTGATATAGTTGAACCGATTAATAATTTAATGAGGAGATAACTGAATAATCAAAGTAAGAATACTAGTGTGGTGACAGGAGGTGATGCATCTAGTTCGGTGGGGTAGCTTAGTTAGGAAGGATAGGAGGCAAGCGTTAGGTGTGTACATTAGATGAGTGGTGAGCTATACCTCAAGAGAGTGATACACTAGCTTAAATATAAAGAGTGTGCATGCATATTTAATTATTAAAATTTAAGTTCTTTTTATATATTTTCAAAATGTTTTACTTGGGCTCTGACCCGTGTCAAAGTCTTTTTCAAAACCTTTTAGGTGTCCAGCCACAGGGACAGTTTGAGGAATCTATCGAGGGATGCACAATGGCAGCTCATGTGGAAGTTGCAGGACTTTGCTATAGATGCTTCGTTCAGTTATTCCTAGTGTAGGGACTTTACTCCAGTACTCATTTAGGCATGTCACCCTCAGGTCTTATATTCAGTTTATTTATTTGTCCTTGTCTATCCAAGTTATTGTTTCAATTTACTGTTGTATTTTAGTGTTGAACCGATAGTTGATTCGGTCATCTTTATTTATATTATTCATTTGTGTCGGATTTAGTTACCAGTTTGTGTTGATGGTTACTTATTATTTACTTTCGTATGTTGTAATATAATGAAAGATAAAATTTAGCACCGGTCTAATTAAATTACTAGGTGGTTAGTAACTTTAAAAAGTTTTTCGATAATGATGCTAAGAATGAGCCATATGAGACCACTCATAATTACTGTGGTAATGGCTGAGTTAGACATGACCATGTACAAATACAACTTTTCTCATTGAACAAGATTTGACGACAAGAGTGAGGAGATGAGGTAGACCTTTAACTCTTGAAAGGCCTTCTCACACTCCTCGTTCCACTTGAAGGCTTTTTTCAGCACCTTGAAGAAGGGAAAACACTTGTCTGTTGCCCTAGATACGAACCTATTTAGCGCTGCTACTTGCCCAGTCAACCTCTGGAATTATTTTATGGTCTTAGGAGTCTTCATCTCCACCAAAGTTTTTATTTTTTCTGGGCTATCTTCTATCCCCCGTTGATTGACAATAAAACCCCAAAACTTGTCTACTCCTACTCCGAAGACACACTTTAAGGGATTCATCTTCATCCAATATTTGTCCATCATGTTGAAAGTGCGCTCTAGGTCAGCCACATGCGTCTCAGCCTTGAGACTCTTGGTGAGCATGTCATCAACGTATACCTCCATGGTCTCGCCTATCTCATCTTTGAATATCTTATTTACTAGCCTTTGGTATGTAGCCCCGATATTATTAAAGCCTAAGGGCATTACCTTATAGTAATATGTACCTTTGTACGTAATGAACGATGCCTTCTCGACATCGGTTGGGTCTATGAATATCTGATTGTAGCATGAATAGGCATACATAGATCTCATCAAATCATACCCAGCCATGGCATCAACCGTCAAATATATTCTCGATAAGGGGAAGCTGTCTTTGGGGAATGCCTTATTCAGGTCTGTGAAATCAACACACATTCTCCATTTTCCATTCGACTTTGGCACAATGACAACATTAGCTAACCATTCTGGATAAATAACCTCTCTGATGAAGTCGTCTTTCTCTAACTTCTTCACCTCGTCTCTTATCACCTTGTATTTGTCCATGGGGTAGACTCTCTGACTTTGTCTAACTGGCTTAGCCCCATCGGCCACGTTCAATTTGTGGCAGTGAACATCAGGATCAATTCTTGACATATCTTCATGACTCCAAGCAAAAAGGCTCTGTCTCTTCCTTAGCAACTTAATCAATTCTTCATTGATCTTTCTCTTCAAGGGTTTGTTGATTTGGATAGTTTTTTTGGTTCGTCCTCATTGAGGATAATGGATTCTACCTCCTCGGTAGCTTCTCCACTTTTCTTCTTGATCTCGTTTCTAGGGTCAAGAGTGTCTATGTTATAAGTAATGGTGTCCCTCTTACACGTCTCTCTCTTCTTGGCTGAATTGAAGTACCATTCATGTGCCTCGACCTGATCACCCTAAACTTCCCCTACTCTATAAGGAGATGGTAATTTTATCATTTGGTGAAATGTTGAGGACATATACTCAAACTCTAAGAGGGATACTCGTACCATAATTATGTTGTAGGCTGAATGGACGTTCTCGTCCATGACAAAGAAACTGATCTTCTTTGTGAGATATTTCAGACAAGTGTTCCTGATTCTGACATCCATTTCATAAATACCCAGAGGTTATACTTTCTCTCTGCTAAAAGAGGTTGGTGATATGGGATAAGTCTCTTCTTGCTCAATTCGAGGCGCTTGTAATAACCCTAGAACATCACATCGGCCAAATTTCCACCATCGACTAATATCCTTCAGACCTCATACCCATATACTCTGGTGGTGATCACTAGAGGGTCATCATGGGGGGCTAATATCCCCGTGAAATCCAACTTTGAAAATCCAACTATTAAATTATTCATATCAACTTTCGTTCACTTCTCGACTTCGAGTCAACAGCTACCGAGGGCACCACTTCGAGTTTTGGGAGTGCCTTGGCTTCTTCTATATGGGCCTTCCTATCAGTAATATCTTTTCCACCACCTGTTCGTCCTCTGTAGATTATTTTTACTCACAGAGAGATTGTATGTATCCAACCTTTAGGATCGGTGATAGGAGGTCGGCCTCATCGTCATCATCCGAGGCATCATCGGGTCTAAACTTGTTATTTCTCCTCTTTTGGGTGTCCTCTCATCCACACTTTGAACCACCTTTATCCACATACTTTCTCATCTTTCCTTGATTTAACATCTATTCGATCTCGCCCTTTAAAGTGAAGCATCCGTTAGTGGTATGGCCATGGTATTGGTGAAATTCACACCATTTATTTTTATCCCTATTATGAGGAGGGGCTTTAAGTTTCTCTGGCCACCTTAATGACCTATCATTCTTGATCTCATTCAAGATCATTTCAGGGCTAACCGTTAATGGCGTGTAGTTAGTGAACTTGTCATCCGCTGACCTCTTCTTATCTCCTTTGGCTTTAGATTTTTGGTATTTACTCTCACTAGCTCCCTTCTTATTTTTTCCCTTGTCCGCCATGGCCTCCTTCGCATTCATGACCCTCTCAGTCATATCTAAAAGTTCAGCCATAGACTTTGGAGGATCCTTGACCAGCTTTCATAGGAGCTTGCCCTTTTGTAGACCTCCCATCAATGCATTCATAACTATGCTCTCTTAATAATCTTCCACCTTCAGTTTCTCTTTGTTGAAGCGGGCAATATAATCCAATAGAGATTCATTCTTCCCTTGCTTTACATGTAGCAAGTGAGTGGTCTTCTTCCTCGGTGTAACCCCAAATCATAATTTATTTATGAACCTATCTGCAAGTTGCTTGAAGTTCTAAATTGAGTTTTTAAGAAAGGGAAGTATACCAGAAATGTGCAACACCGGTTAGAGTGCCTGAGAATGATCTGCACTTCATCTCGTCTGAGACTGAGAATATATCTACAACAAATTGATACATTTCATCATAGTGGAATGAATTTGTAATCCCATCATACTTCGGTGTCAACACCGCTGGCTTGAACTTATCTGGGGTAGGATAACTCATAATCTTAGAAATTAATGATGACCCTCCATTACAACCCCTTTGCAGAGGGTCTCGTCTCTTTAGTAAATCTCCAATCTTCTCCTCTAATATATGAATAGAGATATTCTAAGGTTTGTTGGCAGTGACCACTATGGCATTATCTCCCTCGACTTGAGCAGTATTCTCTCCCGCCCCTTCCCTCTTGGTTTGGCATTGGACGGGATCTCGACTGATCGCCCTCTAACTATTGTTAACTTCACATTTCTCCTCGTCTCGACTATGGGAGGTCATTTATCAGCACACCCTCCATTTCTTATGGATCCTGCCCTATTACGAGACCTGGATAATCGATCTTGGAGATCACCTATAGGGTCGAGCCTGTTAAAAGTAGACCCCCTGCTGAGTGTTTCAAATGCTGAAGGATGAGATCGTCCCTTTTGGCCTAACCTTACAGTGTTCCCCTACTAGCTTGAATAGGGCGCACAGTATTTTCAAAAATTTCGTATGGTTCCTAGCACTCTACGTCATCATCACACTCATTTTCTTTGTATTCTTGACCTTACCTCCCTAAATTTAGACGCTTGGGGTCAGCAACGTATCTCCGCCTCTACTGAGGCTGTGAATCTTTCTATGGAGCTAGGTGTGGTCCCCCTATTTCCTGATGTACGCCTTCTCTGGCGACCAGAGTTATCATCTCCGCTATCGCACCAGTGGGCCTGGGCATAAAATTCTGGCTGAAGGTATTGAGTTGATCCTGTAACTTAGCTTGTCTGGATGCCAATGAGCGTAGCATTGCTGCGACGCCTGCCATCTCAGATTGTGGCGATGCTTAACTAGAACTAGGACTTCAACCTGGTGGGAGATCTAATGCCATGAAATTCGGTGAACTGGAAGAGCTGAAGGAACTGTAAGAAAGCTTGGAATTCAAACCAAAGCTCTTTCAATGGTGGTTCAAGCCTAGCCAAGTGTGGTGTTGGACCACTATCAGAGGATATGGTGAAGAGTAAGCTGCAAATAAAAGGAAATAGATGACGATCTTGCTTACACCAACTGATGGTGCCAAATATGGTACCACTAAGTAAATGAGTAAAAGTTCAACCAAAAGAATTACAAATGTACAAGAATGATGAAATCACAACAACATAAATAGAGCAGGAGATGAGGCAAAGAGGAGAAAGACAACAATATAAGTTGTTTAACCTATCTAGGGCTACTCCACTATGTGTGTGTGAGTGAATTTCGCTATGAAATGGATCTAATGGCCTTGTCATACAAGTCACTCAACTTTCTCTCTCTACACAGTAATTTTAACAGAGTTTGGTTAGGGTTTCGAATTAAGGTCCTTCTCAAGGTAGAAGGAGACAAGTATATATAGTGCTGAGGTGGTGCAGTGTGCACCCCAAGCATGTAATAGGCACGTACAACATAAGATAACCAATATATTACTACCACCTACCACCAATGCATGCAAGTCATAATGGAGAAATATTCCCTCACGTATGTAGGATATATGATTATAACAGTTTTGTGCACATGGAATTTGCAGCTCACGCGCACCTTTCTTCACGTTCCCCAATCGATGCGCTCTGCCAGATGTCATTTATTGGCCGTTGGGACTAGGTCGAGGTTGAGTTATCAAATATAATCCCCAGAAGATATGATGACTATCATGCTGACTGTCTTCGGTCGACCTTCGTTTTCCAAGGGATGAATGAGGCCGAGGATACCCAAGTTATAAGACTGCTAATGTTACTGTTACGGAATGTGTCCTAAAGCGAGGATGAGTCCTCTTATATAGAGCTAGAGGACGAGTACGAGGCACTTACTATAAGTATTAAAGTCAATCCATAACTCACTCTGTTGGACACTCTAGTACGGGTCGTCCTTGGCCGAGTGGGTCCACTCTGTGGATGAGGCTATACTTGGTATATTAATAGCCAAACTCCTAGATAAGGCTGAGAAAATCATGAAATCCAAAGAGGCTATAAAATATAAGGAATTTGGTCATACAAATTTCGAGGCTAGGGGAATCTTGGATTAAATAGAAAAATCCAGGAAGCTAAAGCAGGGCAAGCCGAAGAATTTTAATGAGTACACATCCCTTACTATGGGGGTACAATAGATCCTCAATGAGATTGGAGGAAATGATAAGCTCAATTGGCTAGAGAAGCTCAAAACTCCAATTGGAAGGAGAGATAAAAGTAACTAGTGAGACTTCCACAAATACCATGACCATACAATTGATAAATGTTTGTCTATAAAAGATGAAAATGAGGCCCTCATTAGAAAAGGGCAAGTTGAAGAAATCCTTCGACAGGTCAGACATAGCAGTTGAGCCCAGGGATAATACTAGGTCGAGGAAATGATCAAAGTCTTGTTGCAAGGGAAAGGATGATAGGAAACTTGGGCACGATGAGGGAGATATACAAAGGCCATGATAATGACTTGTCAAAGAAACCCAAAGAATCAAAGGAAACTGTTATCATGATCTCATATGTGATGCTCTTTATAGCTAGGGGAGAAAAAGACGGCGAACATGGTCTTGTAGAAAGGGATACATATTTGAAAGAAGATAAAGCCTTTAATGGAAACCACCGAGATGAAGTTAACCTAGGTACGGTGACAAATAAACGACCTCAAAAAGTTAATAAAGACCGCCTAATAGTGGCATTTTCCAAAGAGGACTTGAGTAGCTTGCTATATCCTTACGATGAAACGTTGGCAGTCAACCTGATGGTACATGAAGGTACTGTCAAGAGGATTTTGGTTGATAATGGAAGCTCAACTGATGTCTTTTTTTATAACGTCTTTAAGAAATTAAAACTATTCGAAAGGAAGTTGCAAGCATATCTCCACCCACTTATAGGGTTTTTGGGGGATAAGGCGTGTTCTTTCGAAACCATTGAACTAGAAGTTAAGGCAGGGACATGGCCAACTTGTAGTAGGAAAATGATGAAGTTCTTTATCATGGACAAGAACGTGGCCTCAGCCTACAACATCATTTTTTGCAGGGTAGGCTTGAAGAAGTTCGAAGAAGTTGCATCTATGATGGATTAGGTAATGAAGTTCCCCACTAACTTTGGAGTCAAGTGAAAGGTAATCAAGTGGTGGTGCGAGAATGTTATTTTACCTTAGTTGAGGAGTATGAGAAGCTAATCACCACTTAATAAATTGCGACTTTAGATATTCAAGATGAAAAAAATATGGTCACGGGTTGGTATGTTTACGGTTCAGTTTGATTCGATTTTGGACCATAATTAAAGACGAACCAATAGGTTAGATTTTAGAAGAAGTCAAATGGCAACAGAACCTACGATGAGAAAAATTATTGGTTTTGGGCCACATCGATTTCGAGCCACATCAGTTTCGGGTCAGTTTTTGGTTTTGGTTAATGGTTTTTGGATATAAAAATTAAACTCATTTAAGGGTTTGCTTTAATATAAATATTAATGTCGGTTTGGTTTGGTTCGAATCGGTTTATCTTATTTTCTAAATCGTCGAATGAATCGACATGGTTGATTTTCTAAATCCTTCAAACGTAGGTCGAACGGGGCTAAAAAAATCATCGATTTTGGCTAGATTCGGGTTGGTTCGGTTCAATTTTTAGTTCAGTCCATTTTTTTGCACACTCGTAGTCATGAGTGAGGCAGCTGACCAGATTGAGATCGTGATCTTGGATGATGAAAATTCAAATAGAACATTTAGATTGGCTCGTCCTTGGACCCAATACTGAAGAAATAACTCATAGACTTCCTAAGGGAGTGGATAAATGTATTTGCATGGAGCGATGAGGACATGCTCGATATTGATCCAAACATTCTCTGCCATGAGCTCAGTATAGTGAAAGACACCAAGCCAGTGCAACAAAAGCGAAGAATGTTCACTTAAAAGAAAAATGTGGCCATTAAAGTGGACGTGGACAAACTCAAAAAGCTATGTTCATCAAAGACGTGGAATACCCGAATTGGCTGTCGAACATCGTGAAAAGGAAGAAGAATAACATGAACTAGTGGATGCACTATACGAAAACTGGTAACTTTTCTCAGTAAACAACCGTGATAAGGCAAACTTGTTATGACCTTTGACCGTGATAAGTTTTTGGGTGATAATTCCTTTGTTACGAACTAGTTACAGTGAAAGTCCATGACAAGAATTGTACTTGTCACGGACTTTGATAGTGACAAGTCCGTGACAAAGTAAAAATTATCACAAACTTTAACCATGACAAGTCCGTGACCATTTTTCATTTATCACGGACTTGTCACGATCAAAGCCCGTGATAATTATGGGAAGATTTTAAAAAAATTTTATTGGACAGTGTGGCCACTGCCATTGCCCAACAATTTATTTTAACCTATTACAACATATTTAAACTTGTTCAATCAGTATATATCTTTAGAAACATTCAATAATTCATAAAAACTACATATGAATTAACCAACAAATATTCATAACCAACTAACATTCAATATTTAAGTGAAATTAATACAAATAATATCCAACATTCAATATTCATAACCACGAAATTAATACAAATAATGTTATGGGCTTGAGTTTTGAACAAATCTGAGGAAGAAGGTTGTCCACACTACATATGAATTGAGACAACCCTCAATTTTCCGAACGCTGCATTGTTAGTCCAACCACAAGTGTTGGTTCTTTTTTGGAACATAATATGCATGAAGTGAACCCTTGCCTCAATATCTTGCAACACACATCCATGAACCACACTACCCGATTGTGTGTCCGGGTCCCTCAACCCCCTAGCTATGGGCTTTCCACCCCGTGTGTCTATTATATACACACTCGGACAACCCATTATTGACATAGGCCATTCGATTGGGGTAAATGTGGCAAATGGATTATATGTAGCCGACAAGGGGGTGCATATCGACGGTGAGGGTGAGAGAGATGGAGCAGTGGGGTCCTCGTCTACCGCTTTCCCCTTGCCCTTACATGAGGTCGACCCAAACTGACGCTTCAGGTACTCGAACATATTCTAGACCATCCCTTCTAACCTTTCTAACTTATCGCCATGGGTGTCCACCTTATGAGTCAGACTTGTGTTGCTTGTCTCAATACCGATGAGCCTCGACTGCCCCACTCGAGAGCTCACCTCCCTTTTCCACCCCTTATGATCCTCCTCGAGAACTTGGCTTAGTGCATCCGTAGCCAAAGATGCCTTATCAACATCAGAGTGGGAGTTGTGCACTTCCTTAAGCTTTGCTTAAAACGACAAAAAGTACACGATTAGTTATGTTAATAAAAATATTATAACGTAACTAAAAAAATTAGGCAATTGTAAGATATTTTTATAACTTACAATTGTGGTTGCCACGTTCGAGGAAACCTCCTTATCCTTACCCTTCTTCTTCTGAATTGCCACATAGGCATCGAGCCTATGTAGCCTACCCCCTAGGGCCACTCCCAATCTCCTGAAATAAAATAATGCATAACTAGTAAGTAATGCAAAGTAATGCTAAATTAGAATAACATAAAACTAAAATAAAATAAAATAAAAAACTTACCATCTTCTGCTCCACCTCGGTGTAAGACGTATGCTCGGAGTAGTGCACGTCGACCTTTTTATCCCGATTTGCCCTCCCCGATTGACGAAAGGTTGTCGATCCTAGATTTCATTGTTGACAAAACTTCTGCCAGTTTGACAATGAGATCGACTCCTTCAACGGTACCGTGTCACGGACCCTCAATATGGACTCCCGGTCTTGGACAAAGTACCATGCCTACATATTTTTCTTCCACGTTTTGTATTGATCTCTCAATTTTTCAAACTTGGAGTCACAAACATGTGGGGGCAGGCCGAGTTGTTCCTGTCAAACCAATACAAACCAAAAAGAAAGTAAGTATTAGTTGTATTTAAATTATAAAATATTAATATAAATATAAATACAAAATAAAAATAAATTGAGTAACTGGCTGTAGTGCCCCCCAGGTGTCCATCTTGAGCTCGACGGGCGCCTTCCTCAAATTCGTGTACCCCTGGCCGACGATCGTCATGAGAAACTCCAGGGCCCTAGCCTATAAGGTTGTTTTGTTCTCAATAAGGGACCCCAAGTTGCCCTATTTTGGGGGTCTAATGATAGACGAGCCTTCCATGTCTCCTCTACCCTGTCGCCCTGATGAAAACATTTCCTGCAAAAATTGTTGTTATCAGTACAAGCATGTATATGAGAAAATGATCAAATGCAAATGAATAAAAATATTTTACAAGTTAACGAAATTATAAATCTAAATATTTTTTCAATTTCGGGTCATGTCATGGGCTTTGAATTAATGTTTGAATTGATTAAAATCCAAATTAACATATTCACTAACCAAAAAATCAATTTTGATTCAAATCCGATAGTAACAAAGCACTAGAAGAATATTAGTTAAGAAAGAACTAGAAAAATACAAGCTAGCGACGTTATAAATCTAAATATTATTTTAATTTCGGGTCATATCACGAACTTTAAATTAATACTTATATTGATTAAATTCCAAATTAACATATTCACTAACTAAAAAAAATAATTTTGATTTAAATCTACAGAAACGGAACAAGTCCAAATGAATAAAAAATATTAAAGTGTTGTCCGATAATAATAAATCAATAGAAGAATGCACGATACTAGTTATTATAAATAATTGGAATACTCATTACAAATGTAAAAATTATTTCAAATTAGGGTTATCATCTAAAATGGATTGATATTCGAGAACAGTCAAGTTATCCAAACTACAAGTTAGTAGCCAAGTCACCCCGTCTCTACCCCTTACCACTTCATTACGACATCTCTTTGCGTATTTCATAAATTCATTAGCACCTTTGTGAAACACATCCCCTAATCTATTTGTCTCACCCATCCACTCTTTGTATAGAGGATATCCCTTCACACCTACTACAAACAATCACCTATTATGGATAAGAAGCGTATATTCATGGATTAGTATAAACAAAAGTGTAAAACTTTAGTTTTCAATAAATGATAATTCTATTTCCTCCATATCCTCTAAAGGGTGAGTGGTCCTATACCATTCAAGACTGCATATTTTTGTAATATACTTAGCAGCTCATGCACATTGTTCTAATTTGAGGAAAATTCGACAGCATATCCCTATAGTTCTCCAAGTACACGGCATAGATTCGTAAGTGTAAGTGTTATTTTAATTTATCAATTGAAATAACACTTAACACCATATCATCTAGTATCTACCCAGAGAATATTAAGAGATGACATTAGTATTTTTTCCAAAAGTAATAAGTTTAAGCCACTAAGAATATTGTTATACAGAAACAGTGCCATCCCAAACTGTCCAAACGGGACAATTAGAGAGATCTTATTACATGGGTAATGACTTTCAAACGGGCCTAAGGGATATTGAATGCATACGCATAAGAACTAGAAGGTTGTATCTATGCGCACTATATGTAATTAAAAGTAGTTATAAATTACCATGGTAAGTATGTTTCATTTATTCGGTTGTAATGTTTATAGTGATGATTTATACATAGTTATGTTTCATTTCGCATTATTAATTGTTTAACATCAAGGTTTTAAAATTTACAGTATGTTTCATTGCTGTCTTATTTAGATTCGGGAGAATCATTGCCCTAAATGTTAGAAATGCCTAGGGCCAACCAACTCAGTGGCCATAAAAATGTTCAAACCCACCAATCAACAAAAAATAAAGAATTCTAAACAACAATTCAAATAATAATGCGAAATATTAGAAATGCGTAGGGCCAACATACTCAATGGCCATCGAAATGTTCAAATCCACCAATCAACAACAATTCAAAAATCCCAATAAATAACAAGGTGACATCATTTTTAAATTAACATAGTAAATGATAAGGTGACATCATTTTTAAATTAGCACAATAAATAATAAATGGATAATAAATTACGAAAATTAAACAAGTGCATGCATTTGAAATTATTTTTAAGGTTTCAAATTAATTTTAAATTAATTAGGATTTTCATTCTAGGGTGTATGTGTGTGCGTGTGTGTGTGTGTGTGGGGGGGGGGGGGGGGGGGGGGTAAGGGTTTTCAAATTAGTTAGTGTTTTCATTAGAAATCATATTAAGGCTTTCATTCAAGGGTGTATGTGTGTGTGTGTGTGTGGTGAGTGGGTTATGATTTTTTAGGGTTTTTAAATTAATTTCAAATTAATTAGGGTTTTTATTTGAAATCATTTTAGGGTTTTCATTCTAGGGTAAATGCCTGTGTGTGTGGTGTGCAGGAGAGAGAGAGAGAGAGAGAGATTTACAGGAATGAAGAAAGAGAGAGAGATGTCTAAAAGTTGTGTTAGGTCACTGCTGCTAATGTTACAATTAGAGAGAGAGAGAGTCGTGCTAGGGTTAACCGAAATGAGGGCTGTTGCTATGATGTAATTAAAAAATTTGTCACGATCCTGTCACAAACTTTGACCGTGACAACTTAGAAATTTATCACGGTCAAAGTCAGTGACATATCCATGATAAGTTTGTTGTCACGGTTTATTAGAGTGATACTTTTATAATTTTAGTGTAGTGATGTGCGTTAATTTTATAGACCTTAACAAGAACTGTTCGAAGGATCATTACCGTTTGCCCCGAATTGATTAGCTGGTCGATGCCACTGTCGGGTATGTGTTTCTCAACTTTATGGATGACTATTCAGGGTATAATCAAATCAAAATGAAGCCAAAAAATTGAGAGAAAACCTTTTTCATAACCAACCGAGGTACTTACTATTACAACGCTATGCCCTTTGAGCTAAATTACGCTGGAGTAATGTACCAAAGATCAGTCAACCAGGTCTTTAAGGAGAAAATTGGAAATAATATAGAGGTCTACTTTGATGGCTTGTTGAGTAAGAGCAAAAAAGAATCCGATCTCATCCGTGACCTCGACCAAACATTCGGAGTAATGGAGAAGTATTAGACGAAGTTGAACCCTACTAAATGTGTGTTTGTCACATGAGTAGGAAAGTTCCTTGGGTTATTTGCAAATAGAGGGGTTTAAAGCCAATATTAACAAAATTAAAGCCCATGTTAATATGCAGTCTCTAGAGAGTAAGAAGGATAACCAAGGATTGACGGGTCGCATTGCAGAACTCAACAAGTTTATATCACGATCCACTGACCATTCTTCAAGGTTATTAAAAAACCTTCGAATAGAATGGGGAGTGTGAGAAAGCATTTTAGGATTTAAAAAGATACCTACGATCCCATCAGTTTCTATTGTGGTAGATCTTAGGAGAGAAGCTATACTTGGACCTAATCATATTCGAGTCTTCTATAAGCTCAGCCCTCGTGAGGTCTGAAGATGGGCTGTAAAAACTAGTTTACTACACTAGTAAGGTATACAGGAGTGTGGAAATAGGGCACCCCAAATTAAAAAAATTAGTGATAGCACTCATCGAGGCCTCAAGGAGAATGAAGCCCTATTTCCAGGCTCACACGATTATCATGTATATTGATCTACCCTTCAAACAAGACCTCTATAAATCTAGTAGGTTAATGGATTAGGCCATAGAGTTGGGGGAATATGACATTGTATACGAGTCAATAATAACCATAAATGGCAGGCAATAGAAAATTTCATAACATAGTTCACTTATGACAAAGATGTAGGGAAAAATCCATCCAAAGTCGAGGTTACACCAGTTTTGAGCAGTGATAAAGCATAATTATCTACGAGACATTTATAAAGGGCTTGTGATTTAGAACAGATGAATAAGAGATTCAAAAATGGTTCATTAGTTGAGGATGGTTTTGATCAAGGAGCACTCGCCTCAAAGGTATTTGTGGATGGCTCCTCCTGCGCTAATGGTAGTGGGGCAGGTTTGATAGTCACCACACCAGAAGGGGAAAATGTAGAGTATACCTTAAGATTTAAATTTTAAGCCTCTGACAATGAGGCTAGATACTAATCCTTAGTTACATGCCTAAGATTGACTTCGTCTTTGGGGGCTCAATAGTTATCAGTCGCCCATAGTGACTCATAATTAGTTGTCAACTAGTTGTTAGGAATGTATGAAGTAAGAGAAGAAGCAATGTTGAAGTACCTGGAAAAGGTGAAGATGATATTACCTAAATTCACAATAGTGGAGATCGTAAGGATACCTAGGACATAGAACTCACGAGCCAATGCCTTGGCTCGACTAGCTTCTGCCACCAGGGCCAAACTAAGGACGATAGTTCCAGTGAGAAAGAGGAAAGTACACAGGTGATGAAATTATACGTGGGACCATCTTGAAATGACCAAATCAGGTAATAAATGGTAATCGACATAATTCTGATCATCCCTAAGGAGGCTCGTAAGTTTCACTACAAATAAGACATGTATGTACTACAAGATGAAGTGATATTTAAGAGGGAATCCATCCTACCCTTTCTCCACTACCTTCACCCTAGGTGGTACATATGTGTCGGGAAGATGATTAGTTAAGCGAGTAGAAACACAAGGCTACTACTAGCCGACCATGAAAGAAGATTGTGCAGTATATGCCAGAAACTCTGACAAATGTCAAAGTTTTGTTGTCGTTCATTGAAGGCCTTCTGTAGCTCTGACACCCATTACGCTCACTATGTCAAAAACTGAAGATGGTCATGGTAGGGTGGTCACGGTCCAAATTTGTAACCACGAGGGCCACGATCCAAATCTGTGACCAAGCCTTCTAAACTGTGCCCATTGTGGGTGACCTAAACTATCAGTTGGTCACGGGTTGGTCACAGTTTTTAACCATGGCCCTCATGGTCATTTTCTAAACCCGTGACCAACCCATGACCCCAATAATAAAAAACTGGTGCCAAAATTGTCACGTAGTGGGTCATAGTTCTGGACTGTGATAATTTATTATAACATATGGTCACAATTGAGAATCGTGACCCAAAACCATGACAATTTTTGAGTTCAAAATGGTCACATTAAGTGGGTAATGGTTGGGATCATGACCCATTGCTGGTGATGGTCCAGAACCGTGACCAAGTTGAATAAATCGTAACTCCCTCCTAAATTAATCAAAATTGGTTACGAACCGGGTCATGACCTTGAACCTTGACCAATTTTGAATATAAATAAAACCCGTTAGGGTTTTATTTTCATTCTTGCGAACTCAACCCATTCCACCCACTCTCTCTTTTCTGCGAACTCACTCTGCACCACCGGCCCACTCTCTCTCTTCGGCTTCTTCCACCACCACCGACTTCCCCCACCACGAGATTTCACCACCATCGACTCCCTCTCACTCTGGTAAATATCTCCCTCTCTCTCTCTCTCTCTCTCTCTCTCTCTCTCTCTCTCTGTATATGTAAATATATATGTATGTTAATATTTTTATATGTATATGTGTGTGTATATGTTTTTATATATGTGTATGAGTATGTGTCAGGACAAATATTATGGATAGGGAAAAACTTATTTTATAACACCTTGAAATGAATATGTGTTTGGTTTATGTCATATCAGATTTGGTATGAATTTGTGTGATTTCATATTTGGTATATTCTGCGTATATTATTTAGTGTATGTGTATGCGTTAGGGAAAATAAAATGATCGGAATACATGTAAAATTTCAGATTTATATTTTACTATTTTTTTATTGGAAAATGATTTTTCTATAAACTTAAGAAACATACTGGTTTTTCATTGATAACATATATGTAAAATAGGACGAAACATATTTAACCCCCCTCTTATTTTAATTGTGTTATACACATGTGTTATTTCACATATATAATTCAAATCACTTTAGTCTTAAAACCTTGTGTGTTCTTCATTTATTTTAATGATAACCTTGTACAAAAAATGTTTAAAATATTAGAATTCAATATTATGGGCAAGTTTTATTAGTAGTTATTCTCTTGAAATTAATTGGGATTTTAATCAATATATGTTATTAGGTGCAAGTTTCATATGTTGTTCATCCCTTTATATGAATTATTAAGTACCCGCAATAATAAATTGAAATGTTAAATGTTTGGATTTTGTTTCTCGAACATAACGTTATGTAATTGACCCCCTTGAAATGACATAAGATAAAAGTGACAAATTAAATATGTGTTACTATATTGGAGTGAAAAAGAATAATTTCATGAAAGTCTTAATTATCCAATTAGGCTAATACCGTAATTTCATGTGATTGAATAATATGATAACATTTTTTCTTCTCGTTCCATGTGCACATGCAATTGAAGAACAGTTAATGAAGCTCAAATAATTTTAGCTACTTTCTTTATTCAGGGTATTTTACTTATCTTTTATTTTATGTAACATACTCTTATATATAGTTATAACTTATTGGTTGTTGTCGTCATGTTCACCCTTTCCTTAAGTGGTTATTTTTTGGTTTGTTTTTGGGCACGCTTTGGAGCATGCGCATCCAGGTTATGTCAGTTATTGATAAATGCTCTATACGTGATAATGAAGTTTTCATGTAGTGCATTTTGACTGTACGAAGGATCAGTTCACTATAATGGGCGACGACATCTTCTTGAAGTGAGACTTGTGTAGTTGTGGTGGTCGTTATCTAGATTTGCTTCGTGGGTGGTTGAGGCCCAAGTATTGAATTTTTTACCGGGAGATGGTATGTACACCATAATTGGGAGGAGTTTCGTTTATTTATATGATGGAATGAGAGGGTTGCATTTTCCTAAGAGTATTTTTTCGTGGTTTACTTTACATTCCAGAAGCAACTAGATGTAAAGTAACTTGAGGAGTTCATATTGTTAGTACGGTGAAGCATTTATGGGTATAGTTTGTGTCAAGAGGGTACTGCCACTAGTAGAGAAGGTAGAGCACCAGAGACGTTCTAAGAGTTGTAGTGTTATAAATATCAGTGTAGAAGCAGGAGAGTAGACACATTGATTTTGATAGGATTTGGGAGATTCCAAAAAGGATATGGATTCATTTAGGGTCATTTTTGCTAAATTGATCAAGTTTATTAGAATTAAGAGTTAACTAGTTCTTCGTCTAGGGAGGCATTGGGGACACTTCAAAGGAATTGGTGTTCATTATTGAACATGTGAATATTACTAGAGCGGGCAATGGATCTATTAGATAGAAATGAAAATATGGTTTAGGATCTCAATATGGGGATCAAGTGCTATTGATTATCTCTCCAATGAAGGGGACGATGAAGATACGATTCGAAAGTGAGGTTGGTATTATGATACCTCGATCCTTTTTAAGAGCTCGGATAGGGTGAGGCCAATGTTGATTGACCTTACCTAAGCACCATAACCTTGGCCACGATGTCTTCCAAGGGTGCATGACGAAGGGAGTTCCCGAGGGATAAGTGAACGAGGCAACATTTAGACTAGTCAGTTGAGTAGTAATTGAAAGTGAGTGATAATGAGAAACCTTTTAATTTATTAAGTGAAATAATGAGTAGATCTTTATATAGCGTGATGACACTACGGGCGAGATGTTCTTAGACTTTCGAGTAGGTGTGTAAAAATTTGAATTTTGACGATGAAATTCTTGTAGGGGGGAGAATGTAATACCCCGTAGTTTTGTATTTTATATAATTATGAAAATTAATTATACATGCTTTCAATGACATGTGATGTCATTATATATAATCTATATGTGTTATATAATCCATGTTTGAATATTTGGACTAGTCAGACTATTTGGGGCTACTTGGATTCGTACTGGATAATATATTAATTTGATTGATATTTTTATTTCGAGTTGGATTTTATGACATTTAAAATGTCTGGTTTGACTTAATATATTGGAGTTTAAGCCCATTGGGTTGGTACATAATATGGAAATACTTTTAGACCATTTAGAAGATTATTTGGGTTCATTAGGTTGAGGCTTAAGTGAGGCAAAAGGTCAATTTTATGGGAAGTAGGTTTATAAGGTTAGAAAACTAAACCTAAAACACACTTGATGCTTGAGAGAAATACTAGAGGCTAAGGCATGGAGAACACCCAAGGGAGAAGAGGATTTTGGGGATTGATTCCTCAATCAATCCATAGGCCAATTTACATCATCTAAGTATTTAATTAGGATTGTGCTATAGTAGTAGTTCATTGGATTCTGAACTAATATGATTGCAATAAGAGTTTTATCTTATAAACCCACTTTTGAAATTGGTTTTATTGAAAAATTAACCTTAATCCCTTATTTAATCAACTAGAATAGTTTGATGTGTAATTTGATGAATTATCCTTGGAATGGATCCTAATTAGTTGTATTTTGTATCATGTTAATAAGTCTTACAAAATCTCCTTGTTTAATTTGAATAATGATACCAATATGAGATTTAATTGTTAGAAATGTGAAGCTAGGATTCTTAAGCTTAGAATTGGAAGTTAATACTTAAATCTTTGTTAAATCATCTAAGACTATTATATGTATCTTGGAGATTGATTCAGTATGTTTTTAGGCCATACTTGGGTGTATTTGAGGTAGTAGAACCTTGGTTCACACCATTAATGGTGGATTCGGGGTCTGGTTTGATAGTTGAAGAAATATGCGTTTATGATAGTTGAGATTTTTGAGGTATGCACACGTTAGCATTTTTAGGCCGTGTGCACATATTTCAGATTTTGAAATTTTAGACAATTGAATTATGAATGTGTGGGCACTGGTTTCTTATTTTTGGATATGTATGAAATTTCTTATGAATATTTTACCAACAGCGTGCAACGATAAATTTTGGGTCGGTGATTTTGGGTTTGAGAATTATGTTGTGTTCCTATGGTTAGGATTATCATATAGAGTCTTGTCAGCCATCGAACCTAGACATTATTGTATCGTGGGTGGGGGGATGGGTTCCTTCTTTGGATTTTGCTTGCGAGACGCCCCACGTATGGCGTCTAGGGGAGGCCATGAGTTTGTAGTAATTGATTATTATCAACGATTAATTAGAATACAATTGTAACCCATTGAGTAGGGCAGTTATATTATTAAGCTAATTCTTATAAAAGTTAGGTGTGAGATGATGCCTTGATTTAGAGAGCCTTAGGAGTTAGGTATAGTATGGTATATAACTGAATATAGTTAACATGGATATTAACTAATATTAAAAGAGACTTTAAATGTAACGTGTTTACTTAGTGTTATATGTATTTGTTTAAACCCAATTGCTAAGGGTTATGCTTATTTGTGTGTTTTATGTGAAACATAATATGTGTGTGTACTCATGGGATACGTACAAGGGGATATCCTTATGGGGCGCGTACGATGAAGATCAAGCTAGTATCCCGGTAGATAGAGACAGGTTTTACCTTTGTTATGATTATCCCAAACACTATGTGCTGAAAATACCCATTGTATTTAGATGTGATTCACGAGGTGATCCTTTCATATAGCCTGGGGTATGGAGACATATGACTGGTGTGCAGGCATCGTAATTATCCCTTGTAGATGATTTGAGGTCATACCTATGGAACAACCTATAACTATACTTAGTATGCGCAAGCGATCCCTGAAGGCAGTAGAGATAGGCCTTTATTATGTGCGGGCTTTAGAGTAGCCCATTTATGATTTATGTGATATCGACCGTACTTGTGAAGGTTAGATGTAGATGAAATTCTGTTACTAAAGCCGTTTATTAAAAATAAACTATTTAAGTAACTCCGACCTGTTTTTTTAGGAAACTCTTTTCTTGAAAAAACAAAACTATTTGAACACAAGATGTGTTTAACAAAACAGTATGTACGAGATTTATTCAAGATTTGAATAACAGGTTTATTAAATAGTTTTAAACAAACTTTTAAACCCAGCACAACCAAGAATGAGATGAGAAGATGTAGGAAGATTAAGTCCAAGATTTTTACGTGGTAAAACCTCACCAATTGAGGAAACATCCACGACTCCCTCTACGGAGTAAAACAAAAATCCACTATAAACAAATTTAACAGTTACAAACTATATAACAAACATGCATACAACTCAGACCTATATAAGTTTAGGAATGTACCCTCTGGTGTCCTTATAACTTCTCTGCAGTTCTGATTGTTGATGTTGTCCTCTCAGTTTGTTAACTCCAATTTTTTCAAGCTCTGTGGTTCTTTGGATTCTAGGTTAGACATAATTTTGTTACAATTTCCAAACTATATGAACACTTATACAATATAGACTCAAGTGAGTCAAGAGTATAAGGTGCTTCAATATCCCCCTTTGGAAATATGAGACAAAATCTCCTTTGAGTCAACTAGGACTCGTAGGGCGACAAAAGATAAGAAAAACCTATTCCTGTAAAGATTCTATCTACCCAAATCCTAGAAGTCAAAAGTACATAACTCAACTATTTACAATTGAATACCTTATAACATCTGTTGAGAAAAGCTGTACAAACACCTGCAATGAATCACTAGGATCAAGTTGTTTAGCATATATAAAGACTCATTAGAGACTCAAATTTCTCCCCCATTTTGTCTCAAATGGACAAAGGGAAAAACTTGGATAATCAGCAAATGTATTACTCAGCACAAACCATACCAATAGATTTACGCAATAAAATGAATCTATTATAATCTAGAGGTTTGGTGAACATATATGCGAGTTGCAAATCAGTAGGAAGATAGTTGATTTCTAATTCCTTAGTTTTAACCAATTCGCGTATAAAGTGATGTCTAATTTTTATGTGCTTTGTTCGCGAGTGTTGAACAGGGTTTTTAGAAATATTAATCGAACTTTGATTATCACAATATAAATGCAATTGGTTTTCTTGAATACCATAATCACTTAGCATTTGTTTAAGCCACAATAATTGAGCACAACAGCTACCAGCGGCTATGTATTCAGATTCGGCTGTCGAGAGTGATGTGCAGTTTTGTTTCTTACTACTCCATCCCACCAAGTTATTACCTATATAATAACATGCTCCTGATGTGCTTATACTATCATCAGTACACCCAGCCCAGTCAGCATCAGTGTGCCCAATTATAGTTCTTGGTGTGTCATTAGTGTACCAAAGTCCTAGATTCAGAGTGCCTTTTACATATTTAATGATATGTTTAACAACATTCAAATGGCTCTCATTAGGGTTGTTTTGATAACTAGCACATACACACACAGCATACATAATATCAGGACGCGAGGCAGTAAGATATAGTAAGGTTCCTATCATACTACGATATAGAGTAGGATCTACGGATTTTCCATTTTCATCTTTAGAAAGTTTTAACGTAGTACTCATGGGCGTTTTAGCATCTTTAGCACTCTCGAGGCCAAATTTCTTTACTATCTCTAAAGCGTACTTAGATTGCGATACAAATAATCCTTCTGAATTTTGTTTGACTTGAAGGCCTAAGAAGAATTGTAACTCCCCCATAAGGGACATTTGAAATTCCTTATGCATAGTTTCAGAGAAGGATTTTACTTCCGAGGGAGAAGTTGATCCAAAGATAATGTCGTCAACATAAACTTGAGCAATAATGATGTGTTTGTCAAAATATTTGACAAAAAGAGTTTGATCATTTCCACCTCTTTTGAAACCTTTATCTAAGAGGAAACTGGAAAGACGCTCATACCAAGCTCTAGGTGCTTGTTTAAGGCCATACATAGCCTTTTTAAGACGAAATACATGATTTGGATATTGAGGGTCAATGAACCCTTTAGGTTGTTCTGCATAGGTCTCTTCAGTCAATATTCCATTAAGGAATGCAGATTTGACATCCATTTGGTAAAGTGTAAAATGCATGTGGCAAGCTATAGCAAAGAGCAGACGAACAGATTCTAACCGAGTAACAAGAGCAAAGGTCTCGTTAAATTCCATTCCTTCAATTTGAGAGTATCCTTGAGCAACTAATCTATCTTTATTTCTAATTATTATCCCATTTTCATCAGTCTTATTTTTAAAAATCCAACGTGTGCCAATAACATTTTTGTGATCAGGACGAGGAACAAGATACCAAACATCATGAATGACAAATTAAAGAAGTTCTTCCTGCATAGTAGAAATCCAGTGAGAGTCATTCAATGCCTCATTTACATTCTTTGGTTCCACAAGGGAAACAAAACATGCATAATGTGCATAGTTTCTTAGTTGGGATCTTGTACACACTGGCTCACTAGGGTTACCAACTATGTTATTTATGGGATGATCCTTAGAAACCCAGTTAGGTACTTCAGGTGTCTCAATTGGTAATGAATCATCTATTCCAGGAGTGTTATTTTCTAAAATGTTTGTAGTCTCTTCCTCAATAGTTGATTCACCAGTCTTACTCTCTACAGTAGTGTCACTCACAATTACATTTATGGATTCCATCAAGGTTTTAGTGCGAAGATTATACACTCGATAGGCTCTACTGTTAGGTGAGTATCCTAAAAATATAGCTTTATCTCCCCTACTCTCAAATTTGGATAAGTGTTCCCTATCTTTGCATACATAACAAGTGCTACCAAAAGTTCTAAGGTACTTAAGATTGGGCTTTTTCTTGTACCAAAGTTCGTAAGGGGTTTGTTTGGAATTCTTTCTAAGATAGACCCTATTTATGATGTGACATGCAGTACGAATAGATTCTACCCAAAAGTATTTTGGTAAATTCTTGGCATGTAACATAACACGTGCCATCTCTTGAAGGGTACGATTCTTTCTTTCGGCAATTCCATTTTGTTGAGGACTCTTAGGAGCACTGAATTCATGTTTATAACCATTATAGTCACAATATTCAATAATACCAGTGTCTTTGAATTCTCCACCTCTATCACTACGGATTCTATTTACTTGAGTGTCCTTTTCATTTTCAATCCGAAGAAGTATTTTTAAGAAAGTTTGAAAAGTGTCAGACTTTTGTTTTAAAAAGGCTACCCAAGTAAATCTGGTGAAGTCATCAACCATAACTAAAATATAACTGTGTCCACAAAGATTAACAGTTTGGGAGGGACCCATTAGGTCCATATGGATGAGCTCCAAGGGATTAGAGGTAAGAACATCATTAACATTCTTATGAGGTGCCTTAACAATTTTACCTTCCTGACAAGAACCACAAACAATATTAGGAATGGGTTTGATTTTACGAACTCCTCTAACTATTTCTTGAGAGGTCAGTCTACTAAGGTTATCGTAATTTATATGACCCATTCTGTTATGCCATATCTCGTTGTCATCCATTCTGGAAACATTACAGATTCAGATTTGTTCATGACAGTATAACAATTGTCAGAAGTCCTGAATCCTGTAATTATGCATTCACCTTTTTCATTTAAAATTTTGCAATTGTTCTTTGAAAAGGTAACAGTATGATCTGAGTCACAAAATTGCGATATACTAAGTAGATTTGCCTTAAGACCTTTAACTAGAAGGACATTTTCAAGAACAGGAAGTCCATCTTCTTGGAGAGTTCCTTTGCCTATGATTTGAGATGAAACTCCATCACCAAAAATGACTTTACCACCAGCAAAGCTGGTTTTGTTTAAAAGTTTAGTTTCATCCCCAGTCATGTGCTTAGAACATCCAGAGTCTAAATACCAACCAGATGATGTGTGTTCAACTTTTAGAGCAGTAACAACTATGTTACACTTCATCTGAGGTAATGGATCATCTTTTCTAACCCAAATTTCTCTAGTTTTCATTTTGCGCTTATTAGCTCTCAATTGATAAAATTTGCGAGCATTAGATTTTTGCTGAAAAATATTTTGCGCATGATTTTGAATTTTATGAAAAACATGAGCATTTGGTTTAGGAAAGTGCTTAGGAATCCTTCTAGGAAATGTTCTTTTAGGTTTGGTCTTTCTCTTTCTATAATTAAAGTTTTTATCTGGTTGTCTAGGAAGTATATAATTGTTGTGGCTCCTTCTAGAATAGTTAAAGTTCTGATAGATATGAGGATTATAGACAAGTTTAACTAATCTCCTAGCATAGCAACCGTCAAAAGAATGACCGTATATGTCGCAATAGGAGTAGTAAAGATTGCTCAAAATTGGGGTTTCCTTAGGAAAGTCTCTAAACAAAGGTTTTGAGAAGTTTTGAGGTTGAACTCTATTCCTAGGTGTGACAGTCTTGAATGCAGACTCACTCTTCCTAATAAAGGGGCAGACGTATTTAGCCTTAGGTGAACTTTCATGTTTAGAGAAACTTGATTCCCCAATGTTAAAATTTTGATGTTTTGAGTCAAACTCAGTTTTTAGAGAATGAAAGTCTGGGCAAGTTTCAATAGGCCTTTTGCCTCCTGACACAAACTTGATAGGTTCAAATGATTTTGTTTGTGTCTTCAAATTGGGGCAAAACCCTATTCCAGTTCGATCATCAGAATTGGTTTTTGATTCAACAAGAAATTCATCAAAATAGTTGGAATTATTTTCAAATTTTGTAAATTTTTTGAAAACAGTTGCTGTCTTTTCTTTAGTTTGTTCCCATTCTAACAATGTCCCTTTGTACTTTTTCTCCAGAATTTCATTTGTTTCAGTCAAATTTTTGAGTTTTTCATCAAACATTTTAATTTCACTTTCATGAGTTAGACATTGGGTAGTATAGTCTTCAGCATTCAGTTTAACCATTAGGCTTAGATCTTCTAACTTCTTAGTGAGATCTTTCACAATCTTTTCTAGTCTAGTGCTTTTCTTGAGAGTTTTAGCATAGAGGGTGTGAATATCTGGGAGGTCTTCATTGTCCGAGTCACTAAGTGTAGTGTGTGAAATGACCTCTAGGGCTTCATTCTTTGTACTCACACACCCATTGACATCGTCATTATCGCTTTCCCTTTGACTCACACATCCCGAGGAACAGATAGAAATATTCTCAGTAATCAAAGCATCTAAACCAGTAACAACAGTATTCGAAACATCAGAAGTAGAATTACTATATTCATCCTCATTAACAAACACAGGCATATCATCATTATAGATAATCTTGGCAAAGAAAGACATGCATGGGTCAAAAACATCATATGACTCAGGTTCCTCATTTTCAGATTCACTTGAATCATCCCATGTTTTGCAAATGTTGGCTCTAGTGTGTTTGTTTTGAGTGTTCAAGTTAACTTTACAGTCTTGTGCAATGTGTCCTAGTTTACCACATCTATAACATTCAGTCTTCTTAAGGTCTCTGTTAGGTCTAGTGTGAGAGTCCTTGTGATTTTTGTCATGACTTTTCTCACGAGGGATGTGATTGAAAGGAGTTGGATAATTGGACTTGCCTTGTTTATTTGCCATGTTGTTTCTAAATTTAATGATTTTCTTAAACTGTTTTGACATTAAGGCAATCTGATTGTCCAAACTCTCTATATCGCATTCCACATCAGAATAATCATTGGAAGTATTAAACTCTGGCTTAATCAATTTAGAAGAGAAGCTTAGATTGGAACTAGTCTGTTTCCTATGGGACTGGGTTAATTGTTTCTTAAATTCCAGTTCCATTTCCACAGTTCTTAATTTATTACTGAGTAGTTCAGGATTGAGATTAATATCACACATTTCCTCAATAGCATATCTTTTGTTATCAAATTTCTGTGGTAATGATCTCAGAATTTTAGATACAATTTCTTGTCTATTATAAGTTATCCCATTAGCATGCAGTTTGGTCACAATATCAGTCAGGTTCATATAGAAGTCATCAAATGACTCAGTCTCTGACATAATTAGGGAATTATACAATTGAATGAGCATTTGAGTTTTAGCAGCCTTAACTCTAGTGTCACCTTCATGAGCAGTAACTAAAGTGTCCCAAGCTTCCTTAGAAGTGGTACAGGATGAGATTCTTTTGAACTCATGTTCATTTATAGACATAAATATAGCATTCTTTCCTTTGTTATTGTTGCGAGAAACTTGTTTCTCTTCTTGTGTGAACTCACTTAATACTTTCTTAACCCTCTCATTACTTCCTTCAGTGGCTGGTTTTATAGGAAAAGTGTAACCATTTTCAACAATGTCCCAGATATCATCTCCCAGAGTTCCTCGAATGAAAGAAATCATCCTTACTTTCCAGTAAGCAAAATTGGTTCCATCAAAGATAGGAGGTTTGGTCAAGTTACCAAATCTTTCATTTTTCTCGTCCATATTTGATTTTTCAAAAAACAATTTCAGAAACACAGGATCTTTTTAAAAGAAGTTTACCGAGCTCTGATACCAATTGAAATTCTGTTACTAAATCCGTTTATTAAAAATAAACTATTTAAGTAACTCCGAGCTATTTTTTTAGGAAACTCTTTTCTTGAAAAAACAAAACTATTTGAACACAAGATGTGTTTAATAAAATAGTATGTACGAGATCTATTCAAGATTTGAATAACAGGTTTATTAAACAGTTTTAAACAAACTTTTAAACCCAGCATAACCAATAATGAGATGAGAAGATGTAGGAAGATTAAGTACAAGATTTTTACGTGGTAAAACCTCACCAATTGAGGAAACATCCACGACTCCCTCTATGGAGTAAAACAAAAATCCACTATAAACAAATTTAACAGTTACAAACTATATAAAAAACATTCATACAACTCAGATCTATATAAGTTTAGGAATGTACCCTCTGTTGTCCTTATAACTTCTCTAAAGTTCTGATTGTTGATGTTGTCCTCTCAGTTTGTTAACTCCAATTTGTTCAAGCTCTGAGGTTATTTGGTTTCTAGGTTAGACATAATTTTGTCACAATTTCCAAACTAGATGAACACTTATACAATATAGACTCAAGTGAGTCAAGAGTATAAGGTACTTCAGTAGAGAGTGTCTTTCCTCGAATTTATATGCTTCTGTGTTGCGGTACTTGAGTTGGACGTATCGGTTAATATCTTATAGTAGAGATATATATGATCTATACTAAAGATGTATAACCATGTGTTATGACTAGAGATTTATGTAACAAGTATACTAGATATGTATATACTGTATTAATGTCATGATGTGTCTTTGGGACTTATAGAATTGAGACACATGTTTAGTATCATATCTAGAGACTATTAGAGATACGTTGGTTAGTTAACGAGATGCGCTTAAGGTAAAAGATTACATGAATATAATTAATTATTAATATAAGAGATTAATTTAAGAATGAGAAAGTAATGAAGAATTAACTAAGTTATGAACTTTCTTCACATGGGTAACATATGGGTTTGAGAATAGAACCTCATGCTTATTTTAGGTTGTTTGAATAGGTAATTTGAATGACTTAAAATCCACCTAAAAATGGAGGAAGGTGTATTTTTATTATGACCCAACTTCAGTTAAATCATTATTATTTATAAACTTGTTGTTTACGTCATTGTTGAATATGTTTTTACAGGTATTAGGTCGTTGTTGCTGCCGTAGAATTGGGTTGATTTCAATGGAGTATTATCTCTAATGACGTTCTATTTCTCCTTCCGATGATGTATAAGTTCTCCTTCCTAGGATGTATAAGTTCTCCTTCCTAGGATGTATAAGTTGAGCATTGTCGCTTTTTAAACTTCTTTTTATATTTATATTTTGTGGTACATGAAATTGTATGGATTTTATATTTGAGATACATTTATAGTATAGAGTTAGATTATTTTTATCGCCAGTTATATAGTATCAGAGTTGGTTTTGGTTTTATTCAGTATTTCATTACCTCTTTATATTACTTGTTTAGAGTTAGTTATTTCGTTTATGCTCAGAATGTCAGAAAAAGTTTTTGATTCTCGTGATTTTTCTATCAGACTTGATCAATCTATTTATGAATTTTACGGGTGTCACAGTAATAAATAGGTGGAAGGACTTGCTCATTGGTGGACACAGTAATTTTAGGATTAGTTTTATTAAAATGAACTAAAATTGGACTCGTTGTATATGATTTATTGGAAAATATTAATTAGTTGACCTTCATATCATGCAGATGAATATAAGTGCATATATCTTTGGTTAACTGTTGTGGCCATGTTCACTTCTTCCTTAAGTAGTTGCTGTTTGGGTGAACACAAATTAGTCAAAAGGATTGCACATTAGTGGACACATAGTAATTTTAGGATTGATTTAATTAAAATGAACTATAAATGGGCTTGTTGTGTATGTTTGACTAATTGAAAAATATTAATTACTTGATGTTGATATTGCGCGGATGAATATTAGTTTATATATCTTTTTGGTTAACTGTTGTGGCCGTGTTCGCCCTTTCCTTAAGTGGTTGTTGTCTGAGTGAACACAAATTGGTGGAAGGGCATGCACATTGGTAGACGCATAGTAAATTTAGGATTGATTTAATTAAAATGAATAAAAATTGGACTTATTGTGTATGATTAATTAATTAAAAAATATTAAATAGTTGATGTTGATATTGTGCGGATGAATATTACTGCATATATCTTTGTAATTAACCATTGTGATCGTGTCCACCTATTCCTTAAGTGGTGGCTGTTTGGGTAAATAAAAATTGGTGGAAGGGCTTGCACATTGGTGGAAACATAGTAATTTTAGGAATAATTTAATAAAAATGAACTAAAATTGGACTTATTATGTTTGATTGATTAATTAGAAAACAATAATTGGTTGAGGTAATCATAGCAATTTTAGGATTAATTAGAGGCTTTACTCTTAGTATTTGTATGTTGTCCCACATGAAAAAATCTTTTATACATTTTTTGTCTTTTCGTTCACGTTAGAAAATACTGGTCGTATTCGCACACTTCTTTTATTTATTTTCTCCAGAAAAAATGATTCACGATATTATTTACTTTAAACGGATGATCGATAGGTTACCATTGGATCACACTAAAACATCTTTTATTAGTGCACATCATATAGAGGGAACTCCTATTTACAAGTACAGGAATAGAAAAATTGATCAATTTAACTATCTTACAAATTGTGGAGTTGAGCTCTCGCAACGTACTTGTTCAATCTTATTCTATTTTCCTTTTTAGAATTATGGGATGAGGCAATAAAGAATATAATTCTCATTCATTACCCCGCCCGTGCACTGAAGTTACTAACACTATTAGAAAAGGAAAAAAATGTGGATATAATTTCGTAAACAAAGCATTTTACCAAATTATGACCCCTCACAACATATGCACATTAAATGTGAATGTGTAAAAAACTTGTGGAAGAAAGGATTTCGAGTTCCCGTCACGAATATTTTTATAACAATCATAGTTTAGCTTCCGCCCAGTTGGCCACTTGTAACTTTTCACAAATTTATATGATATAATACCAATTGGATTAAAATCATACAAACCGAGCATGTTTTAAAAGTTCTTAAAAAGGTATATACATATATACATATATATGTATATATATAAACATGATCGTCATATATTGTTCGCTAATTTTTGTCTATTTATGTGTAGGAAATGTCAAACAGGAATAAAGGTAATCAACCAAATAAAGAAACTACTTTTCCAACTCAATCCTCTCCTAATCCATGAGATGATTTCAACACCCGCGGGTTCAAAATACTCTACTCAATTGTAGGTTCATTCTACCATTCCATCAGTGTCTCTGAGTCATCAGACTCCATAAACCCTGTTAATCCATCTCCCCCAACTCCGATTACCAATGAATTCCAAGCATAAGATAAGAAGACCATTGGGTTATCCATTGTCGAGAATCCTAGCGGTAATAAAAATGACATCCATATTTATAAAGCTTGCTCTTTTTTTATTGGAAAAATGACTGTGGATGTCGGAGGCGCAGACAACTGGAAGAATGTTGATCGTGCCATGAAGGATGATGTGTGGGATCAACTTTGTAAAAGTTTTACATTTGCTCCCCAGTTCAAAGACCTATTCTTTTATGAGTATCTGAAAATTGAAAAACCTATTGGAAGAACCTCCGAATGGTTCACTGCCCGACAAAAAACAACAAGTTATGATATTTTGGGGTTGAAAGATAATGTTTCGTAAAATGTTGAAATTCCCGTCCACCAATGGAATTGAAAAACGTCGCTAATGCCGTTTAACACAAGGTTAAACTGTATAAGCAACTCCGAATGTTTGTTGGAGAAACCCTTTTCTTTTGAAAATAGAAATTATAAACAAGATTTGTTTACAAAGAAACTTATGTACGAGATTAATTAAGATTGTATAATCAGTTTTAAAACTAAGGCAGTTTCAAAAATTCAGCACACTTAAAGAATGAGGTGAGTAGATGAAGATAATCAACACAATGATTTTAACGTGGTAAAACCTCTCCTAACAGAGGAAACATCCACGGTGACTTCTAAGTCACAAAAACAAAAATCCACTAATAACAAAAATCAGTTACAAACAACACAACATGCAAGCACACAAATCAACCTATTCTAAGTTTAGGAATATACCCCACTTGGTTCCTTCTAACTTCTGATAGATCTGATTTGTTGATGATGTTCTCCGGTTTGCTAACTTCCTTTGCTTTAGCTTCTTTACGTCGACTCAATGATCTCAGATCTTAAACACAACACTTCCAGTGTAGTAGTGTGTTAAGTGTTTGTGTAGTGATTCCTATACACATGCATGAACTCACACACACTTAGATTTACAAACAGTCCTATACAAATTACATATAAAGTCTATATGCAGTGAGTTTGTTATTTTTCTTTCTTAAAAAACTAAAAACCTTTTGACCTTTCAATATAACCCAGATTCCACGGAAATCTCGCTTTAAAATCGGACAAGACCTAATCAATCTCTTTTGAAAACATTTATGAGATTGAAAATCTTCCAAGTGATAATCCAACTAGGTCAGGTTAAGTTTTGTAAAAACAGAAACTATAAAACATTTTTTAAAAACAAAACAGTAGTGATTTTCTTAAATCAAGTTGAAAATATGCAGATCTAGTGAAAAATATAACATGCAGAGTATAGATCTAATATTTCTATGGAAAAAGAAACTAGATCTTTACTCTAACGTTTAAGTTGTGTACAAGATCATAAATCACGAGGTTACAGCAACGATATGAACAAACCACTCTCTTTCTCTCTCTCAAACACTCAGGTTGTGTTTGGGGTAAGGTTTATTTGAAGGTTTGTTTCAGAGACGAAGTGTTTAGGGTTAGGGTTTGGTTTTGGCTAACTGTTTCCCTTTCTCTCTCTTCTCTCTATTCTTTTCTCTCTTCTCTCACTTCTCTCTTCTCTCTCTTATTTTTTTTCTCTCTGGAAGACGAATGCCCAAAAGTTCTCTAAGGCAGAGAAGGGAAGGGTATATATAGTGTCTGGGGAAGGTTTTGGATGATCGAGGCAAATCAAAGGATGAGATCAAGTCTTCAAGGGTTTTGACTTGATCCAATGGTTATAGAAAAGCGGTGGCTTAAAAGCATTGTGATTGGTTCATATGTATGCACTGGGATTAACCAAGAACGCATGCAGGCCCTTGATAAGAAATAATCCAACGATCAACAATAATGCATCCAACCCTCTCACATAAGAAACAAAAATACATAAGCCCGGAGGATGACAAGTGTTGGCTGTTAATTGGATCTCACACGCGCATCAAACTAATTACAAAACATCACCCTGAAGTCTCTAGCGCTTTGAGATCGTACCCAACCAAACAATTCAGTGAAAAAAGAAGTTTCTAAAATAGTAAATTAACCCCAAAAACTTTATTATCCCATTTTATTAATAAAAATAATTATTAAAAAAATGTTTAAAAAAAGTTTAAAAAGGTTTAAAAATAATTTAAAATTCCCAAAAAATTATTAAAGCTCCAATACAAGGGGAATTAAACACACACTCAATTTTAAACAATATGAACACATGTATGCACTTCTAATTGTGTGTAGTGTGATTCATTTTGTATCTTCATAGATCATTGAAGGGGATAAGAGAGATAGGTTCTGAGGCTTTTTGGATTCTAGGATAGACAACAAATTTTGTCACTATTTCAAAACTAGTTGAGCACTTATACAATGTAGACTTAAGTAAGTCAAAGGTATAAGGTGCTTCAATCTCCCCCTTTGAAAATATGAGACAAAATCTCCTTTGAGTTAGCTTAAAACTCGTAGGGAACAAAAAAAATAAAACCTAGTCCTATACAAAAGATTCTATCTACCCATTTCTTAGAAAGACAAAAATTACATAACTCAACTATTTACAAATATTTATCCTAGTAACGGTAGACAATCAGTAGAAGAGATTCCTGCAAATATACACACTAAGATCAAGCAGTTTAGATGAGATGTGAACAAAAAAAATGAACTCATAAAACTCAAATTTCTCCCCCATTTAGTCTCAAATGGACAAAGGGTAAAAAGTAAGGTCTTAAGAGTTTAATCAGCGCATACTATGTCTATAGAATTACGCAAATACAGAAATCTGTTATAGTCCAAAGGTTTAGTGAACATGTCTGCAAGTTGCAGATCAGTAGGCAGGTAATGAATTTCTAATTCCTTAGTCTCAACAAGTTCGCGTATAAAATGATGCCTTATTTTAATATGCTTAGTTCGCGAGTGTTGAACCGGGTTTTTAGATATGTTGATGGCGCTTTGATTGTCACAATATAATTGTAATTGATCTTCTTTAATTCCATAATCGCTTAACATCTGTTTTATCCATAATAATTGAGCACAACAACTGCCAGCTGCTATATATTCGGACTCAGCCGTGGATAAAGATGTGCAATTCTGTTTTTTTACTACTCCAACCAACTAAATTATTGCCGACATAATAACAGGCACCTGATGTACTTTTACTATCATCAGTACAACCGGCCCAATCATCATCAGTATAACCTATGATGGTGCTACAGGTATCCTTAGTATACCTAAGTCCAAGGTTGAGAGTGCCTTTTATATACTTTATTATACGTTTTACACACAATAAATGTCTCTCTTTAGGGTTATTCTGGTAACGAGCACACAGACATACAACATACATTATGTCTGGTCGTGATGCAGTTAGATAGAGTAGGCTACCAATCATACTACGATATAGGGTGGAATCAACTGACTTATCATTTTCATCTTTGCTTAATTTAATGGAAGTACTCATGGGTGTTTTGGCAACTTTAGCATTCTCTAAACTAAATTTCTTAACAAGGTCTAAGGCATACTTAGTTTGAGAAACAAATAGACCATCAGAATTCTGTTTCACTTGAAATCCTAAGAAAAGCTGTAACTCCCCCATAAGGGACATGTGAAATTCCTTATGCATACTAGCAGAAAAGGATTTAACTTCAGAGTTTGAAGTTGACCCGAAAATGATGTCGTCTACATAGACTTGGGCTATGATAATGTTTTTGTCAAAATGTTTGACAAAGAGAGTCTGGTAATTTCCTCCTCTCTTAAAACCCTTATCTAACAAAAAGTTGGAAAGGCGTTCATACCAAGCTCGAGGAGCTTGTTTTAAGCCATACAAAGCCTTTTTTAGACGAAAGACATGGTTAGGGTATTTAGGGTCAATGAACCATTTGGGTTGTTCTACATATGTTTCTTCGGACAGGATTCCATTAAGGAAAGCAGATTTTACATCCATTTGATAAAGTGTGAATTTTAAGTAACACGCTATGGCGAAAAGAAGACGAACAGATTCAAGACGAGTGACAGGGGAAAATGTCTCGCTGAAATCTATCCCTTCTATTTGAGAGTAGCCTTGAGCAACTAGTCTAGATTTGTTTCTAAGAATCACCCCATTTTCATCAGATTTGTTCTTAAAGATCCAACGTGTTCCAATAACATTTTTGTTTTGAGGCCGAGGTACGAGATACCAGACATCGTGAATGACAAATTGTAAAAGTTCTTCCTGCATAGCAGAAATCCAGTGTGTGTCATTCAATGCTTCATTAACATTTTCGGTTCCACAAGGGAGACGAAACATGCATAATTAGCAAAATTTCTTAACTGGGATCTAGTACGAACTGGCTCTTTAGGATTACCGACCACGTTGTCAATGGGATGATGTTTAGAGACCCAGCCAGGTACTTCTGGACTCTCAATAGGTAATGAGTCATCTATATCTGGTGAATCAGTTTTGAAATCATTTTCAGATTCAACCACAATAGGTGATTCAGATATCTTATTTTCGACAATAGTGTCACTTACAATTACATTTATCGATTCCATAAGGGCCTTAGTACGCAGATTGTATATACGATAAGCACGACTGTTTGGTGAGTATCCTAAGAAGATGGCTTTATCACCACGAGTTTCTAATTTAGACAGATGTTCTCTATCTTTACAGACATAACACTGACTTCCAAAGGTTCTTAGGTATTTCAGATTAGGCTTCTTACCGTACCACAACTCATAAGGGGTTTGTTTAGAGTTTTTCCTAAGATAGACCCTATTAGTGATGTGACAGTCAGTTCTAATGGATTCGACCCAAAAGTATTTAGGTAGGGATTTAGCATGCAACATGACACGTGCCATCTCTTGAAGAGTTCGATTTTTCCTTTCAGCAATACCATTCTGCTGAGGAGTTTTAGGGGCACTAAATTCATGTTTGTAACCGTTATAGTCACAATATTCAACAATTACTGTGTCTATGAACTCTCCCCCTCTATCACTACGGATACGATTGACTTGTGTGTCCTTCTCATTTTCAATTCTTAGAAGAATTTTCAAAAAATTCTGAAACGTGTCAGATTTATGTTTCAAGAAGGCAACCCAAGTGAATCGTGTGAAATCATCAACCATGACAAGGATATAACTATGTCCACATAGACTAACAGTTCTAGAGGGACCAATAAGGTCCATATGGATGAGATCTAGAGGTCTAGAGGTAAGGATGTCTTTAACCTTTTTATGCGAAGTCTTAACTATTTTTCCTTCCTGGCAATGGCCACAGACAACACTGGAAATAGGTTTAATTTTAGGAATACCTCTAACTATCTCTTGACTAGACAATCTACCAAGGATATTATAACTTAAGTGACCCATACGATTATGCCAGATCTCATTGTCATCCATTTTGACAATGTTACAGGTTTCAGAACTAGTCTTGACAGTATAACAATTGTCAGGTGTTCTAAATCCTGTAATAATGCATTCACCTTTATCATTTAAAATTTTACAATTGTTCTTTGAAAAGGTGACAGTATGGTCAGAGTCACAAAATTGTGATATGCTTAGGAGGTTGGATTTAAGGCCTTTAACTAATAGAACATTTTCGAGAACAGGCTTTCCTTCTTCTTTTAGGGTTCCTTTACCTATGATCTGAGATGAGACACCATCACCAAAAACTACTTTCCCACCAGCAAATCTGGTTTGGTTTAGAAGTTTTGTTTCATCTCCTGTCATATGTTTGGAACATCCTGAATCTAAGTACCAACCAGATGAAGTGTGTTCAGCTTTGAAAGCAGTGATGACAATGTTACACTTCATTTGGGGTAAAAGATCCTCTTTTCTAACCCAAATAGCTCTAGTTTTAATTTTGCGCAAGTTTGCCCTCATTTGATAAAATTTTCGAGACTCAATTTTTTGTCGAAAAACATTTGGAGCAACAAACTTATTATTGTGGAAAAATTGAGCTTTTGGTTTAGGGAAGTTTCTGGGAGCCTTTCTCTTAAATGAACTCTTAGTTTTGGTCTTTCTATTTCTGTAGTTAGAGTTCTTATCAGGTTGTCTAGGAAGGACATAATTATTACGACTTTGCCTAGAATAGTTAAAGTTCTTGTAGACAGAAGTGTTGTAAACAGGGGTATTTAGACGCCTAGCATAACAACCTTCAAAGGAGTGACCATAAATGTCACAGTAGGAGCAATATTGATTGCTTGAGGGATGAATTTCCTTAGGAAAACTTCTAAAAATAGGTTTGAAAGCATTCTGTTCGGAAGTCCTATTCCTAGGGGGTATGGTCTTATAGGTAGAATCAACCTTTCTGATAAAAGGACAGACGTATTTAGTCTTAAGTGCAGTCTCAGCCTTAGAATTACTAGACTCTCCAATATCTTTCTGTTGTTGCTTTTGATCAAATTCATTTTTAATCAAATGAAAGTCTGGACATGTTTCAATTGGTCTTTTTCCCCCAGACACAAACTTAATAGGTTCAAGTTTTGTAGTTTGTGGTTTGTTCTTAGGGCAAAATCCAATACCGGTTCTATCATTAGAATTGGTCTTGGAGTCAACAACAAAGTCAGTAAAACAATTTGAATTGTTTTCAAACTTAGAAAACTTTTTGAAAACAGTAGCTGTCTTTGTTTTTTCTTCCTCCAATTCTAATAATGTTCCCTTATATTTCATTTCCAGGATTTCATTAGTTTTAGTCAATTCTTTTAATTTTTTATCAAAAGTTTCAATTTCAGATTGATGAGTTAGACACTGGTTAGTGTATTCTTCAGCATTCAACTTCACTATAAGACTTAGATCATCTAATTTCTTAGTCAGGTCTCTAACAGTCTTCTCCAGTCTAGTGCCTTTTTTAAGAGTTTTAGCATACAAGGTATGGATATCAGGGAGGTCATCAGTGTCTGAGTCGCTAAGTGAAGTGTGTGTAGTGACCCCTAACGATTCAGTTTTAGTACTCACGCACCCATTTGCATCGTCATTATCGAGATCACTTTGACTCACACACACGGAACTAGAACTAGCAACATTTTCAGACAATAAATCATCTAGGCCAATCAAAGCACTATTCACACAAGCAGAAGTAGGAGCATCATTATCACACACATGAGTATCATCATTGTAAATGATCTTAGCATAAAAAGACATGCAAGGGTCAAGTACATTAGATGACTCAAGTTCCTCTTCATCAGAGTCACTTGAATCATTCCAAGTTTTACAGACATTGGCTCTATTATGTGTGTTGGCTTTATTCAGATTAACTCTGCAGTCGTGTGCAATGTGACCTAGTTTCCCACATCTAAAACATTCAATCTTTTTAAGGTCTCTAGTGGGTCTGGAATTGTTGTCCTTAGGATGTTTGTCAAGTCCTCTCTCATGAGGTTTGGGATTAGACAGAGTAGGATAATTAGGGTTGCCTTGTTTAGTAGCCTGTTTGTTTCGAAACTTGACAATTTTCTTAAATTGTTTAGATATTAAGGCAATCTGATTATCTAGTTTGTCTATATCACACTCCTCATCAGAGTCAGAGTTGGTCAAATTGGACTCAAGTTTGGGTATCTTAGAGGCAAAACTCAAGTTAGAGTTAGGTTGTTTTCTTTGAGAATGATTCAATTGTTTCTTAAAGTCTAATTCCATTTCCACAGTCCTAAGTTTGCTATTGAGTAACTCAGGAGTAAGGTTTTGATCATTCATTTCCTCAATAGCATACCTCTTACTGTCGAACTTTTGTGGTAATGACCTTAGGATTTTAGAAACAATTTCATTTCTATCATAAGTAATACCATTAGCATGCAACTTAGTGACTATATCAGTTAAGTTCATGTAGAAATCATCAAAAGATTCAGAATCAGACATGATCAAAGAGTTGTACTGCTGGATAAGCATTTGGGTTTTAGTAGCTTTGACTCTTGAGTCTCCTTCATGTGCAGTGATTAATGTGTCCCATGCTTCCTTAGAAGTGTCACAAGATGAGATTCTTTTGAACTCATACTCATTAATGGACATAAAAATTGCATTCTTGCCTTTATTGTTATTTCGAGAAATGGTTTTCTCTTCTTGGGTAAATTCACTTAAGATTTTCTTTACCCTCTCATCACTTCCTTCAGTGGCTAGTTTAGTAGGATAAGTGTATCCATTTTCAATAATGTCCCAGACATCATCTCCTAAAGTCCCTTGGATGAAGGCAACCATCCTTACTTTCCAGTAAGCAAAATTGTTTCCATTAAAGAGTGGAGGTCTGGACAGATTACCAAACCTTTCATTCTTCTCGTCCATAGTTAGGTTTTTCAGAAAACGATTTCAGAAACACAAGATCTTTTAAAATAAAAGTTAACAGGGCTCTCATACCAATTGAAAAACGTCGCTAATGCCGTTTAACACAAGGTTAAACTGTATAAGCAACTCCGAATGTTTGTTGGAGAAACCCTTTTCTTTTGAAAATAAAAATTATAAACAAGATTTGTTTACAAAGAAACTTATGTACGAGATTAATTAAGATTGTATAATCAGTTTTAAAACTAAGGCAGTTTCAAAAATTCATCACACTTAAAGAATGAGGTGAGTAGATGAAGATAATCAACACAATGATTTTAACGTGGTAAAACCTCTCCCAACAGAGGAAACATCCACGGTGACTTCTAAGTCACAAAAACAAAAATCCACTAATAAAAAAAATCAGTTACAAACAACACAACATGCAAGCACACAAATCAACCTATTCTAAGTTTAGGAATATACCCCACTTGGTTCCTTCTAACTTCTGATAGATCTGATTTGTTGATGATGTTCTCCGATTTGCTAACTTCCTTTGCTTTAGCTTCTTTACGTCGACTCAATGATCTCAGATCTTAAACACAACACTTCCAGTGTAGTAGTGTGTTAAGTGTTTGTGTAGTGATTCCTATACACATGCATGAACTCACACACACTTAGATTTACAAACAGTCCTATACAAATTACATATAAAGTCTATATGCAGTGAGTTTGTTATTGTTCTTTCTTAAAAAACTAAAAACCTTTTGACCTTTCAATATAACCCAGATTCCACGGAAATCTCGCTTTAAAATGGGACAAGACCTAATCAATCTCTTTTGAAAACATTTATGAGATTGAAAATCTTCCAAGTGATAATCCAACTAGGTCAGGTTAAGTTTTGTAAAAACAGAAACTATAAAACATTTTTTAAAAACAAAACAGTAGTGATTTTCTTAAATCAAGTTGAAAATATGCAGATCTAGTGAAAAATATAACATGCAGAGTATAGATCTAATATTTCTATGGAAAAAGAAACTAGATCTTTACTCTAACGTTTAAGTTGTGTACAAGATCAGAAATCACGAGGTTACAGCGACGATATGAACAAACCACTCTCTCTCTCTCTCTCTCAAACACTCAAGTTGTGTTTGGGGTAAGGTTTATTTGAAGGTTTGTTTCAGAGACGAAGTGTTTAGGGTTAGGGTTTGGTTTTGGCTAACTGTTTCCCTTTCTCTCTCTATTCTTTTCCCTCTTCTCTCACTTCTCTCTTCTCTCTCTTATTTTTTTTCTCTCTGGAAGATGAATGCCCAAAAGTTCTCTAAGGCAGAGAAGGGAAGGGTATATATAGTGCCTGGGGAAGGTTCTGGATGATCGAGGCAAATCAAAGGCTGAGATCAAGTCTTCAAGGGTTTTGACTTGATCCAATGGTTATAGAAAAGCGGTGGCTTAAAAGCATTGTGATTGGTTCATATGTATGCACTGGGATTAACCAAGAATGCATGCAGGCCCTTGATAAGAAATGATCCAACGATCAACAATAATGCATCCAGCCCTCTCACATAAGAAACACAAATACATAAGCCCGGAGGATGACAAGTATTGGCTGTTAATTGGCTCTCACACGCGCATCAAACTAATTACAAAACATCACCCTGAAGTCTCTAGCGCTTTGAGATCGTACCCAACCAAACAATTCAGTGAAAAAAGAAGTTTCTAAAATAATAAATTAACCCCAAAAACTTTATTATCCCATTTTATTAATAAAAACAATTATTAAAAAAATGTTTAAAAAAAGTTTAAAAAGGTTTAAAAATAATTTAAAATTCCTAAAAAATTATTAAAGCTCCAATACAAGGGGAATTAAACACACACTCAATTTTAAACAATATGAACACATGTATGCACTTCTAATTGTGTGTAGTGTGATTCATTTTGTATCTTCATAGATCATTGAAGGGGATAAGAGAGATAGGTTCTGAGGCTTTTTGGATTCTAGGATAGACAACAAATTTTGTCACTATTTCCAAACTAGTTGAGCACTTATACAATGTAGACTTAAGTAAGTCAAAGGTATAAGGTGCTTCAGGAATGACTTCTTAGAGAAAGAGGAGAGGGAGAAAAACTTATCTAGAGGGAGAAAAACAAACATAATAGGGAAAAGAAAGTTGATATCCATAAACTTGTGTCCAAATCATAATATTATTTGAAGTAGGAATGGGGGTAGAAAGGACTAAGGGGACTTCAGAATAAGAGAAAGACGTTAATCGGGTCAACTTGTACTTATATGCCTGACAAGACAAGCAGAACAAAAAATTCTTAGACAAATTGACTCCGACTCTGGTGAATTTGAATTGAATGACTATATATATACACACTATAATAAAATAATGTTGAAATTAAAGTCCTAAATTTTTATATTTTAGTATATGAAATGATATAAGACATGCCGAATGGTTAGTCCGAGTGAAACCCTTATGACATTTA
Source organism: Sambucus nigra (assembly GCA_949130495.1). NCBI lineage: Eukaryota > Viridiplantae > Streptophyta > Magnoliopsida > Dipsacales > Adoxaceae > Sambucus > Sambucus nigra. The sequence goes on along the minus strand of OX422209.1, from coordinate 360,441,213 downwards.
CTCAAATTACCTATCTAATATATTTGGGAAGGATAAAAAGGGAGGCCAAGAGGTGTGTTCTCTAGGATACCAGTGACCAAATTACAACACATTGCACCTACAATGGATGAGCTCTCTTCAATAAGGAGTCACATGTCGAGCCAGGTGGAAGAATAGTGACTAAGGATAAATTCTTCTGAATTTAGCCCCTTAATTTAGTAATTTTAATATCTCGAACAACGTAATTGATTTTCTTTTATCCTATATCATTGCTAATGACTTCTTCTAACAAGTAACCCGAGTTTCGTGTATTTCTTATTGATTTTACAAATTTTTAGTGCAAGAAAAGAAAGAAAGAAACCGAAAGAAAGGAAGAGAAAAAAGGAAGACAAGTTAAAAGGCAAAAGGGTAAATTTACACCCAGAGTTCAGATTTGAAGCCTAAATGAAAGTTAAATATCATCATTTCACAAGAGCATAGGAAGAAACTTCAATCAAATCGGAGCTCTGGATCAAAAGTTATGATAAGTCAAAGTTGGAAAAAAAGTTAAAGTTGAAGAATATCGGACCGATCCGGTGGATCTCGGACCGATATGAAATTCATCCATTCTAGTAGACCCCGGATCCATACAGAACCGATGGAAACCAAACCGATTCGATGGGATCCGGACCGGTCCGATGAAAGAAAAAAAGAATCGATCCAGTTGATGAAAAATGAACCGATCTGATGGGATTCAGACCGATCCAACTGTTCAAAATTTTGGCATTTATTATGGAGGCTTAAGAGTTTCATCTCTTGGAAATCCTTGAATAATTAATATTTATTAGATGTAAAAATGATACTTGGGTATTATAAAAGGCCAAAAATCCTAGAAGAGAAGGGAGCTCTTTTTGGTCCCCTTAAGAGTTATTTTTAGCAAACAGTTTTCATATTTTAGAAACCCTAGTTGTAATTTGGAGGAAAAGGATTATCTCAGATTCAAGTTCAATTCTCTTTTCAAGTGTTGGTTTCAGATTTCAATCTTCAATCCAAGTATCAATTTCCATTCTCTTATTTATTCTTCAGTTTACTTTCAATTCTATTCTCAATTATTTTGCAATTCTCTTTTGAAGCAATGTTTCTTAGATACATGATTCCATGCATAGTTATAGTTCTGTTTTCATCTAAAAAAAACATGTCTAGCTAAATTTTCAAGGGTTGGGATGCATGACCCCATACCGAGGTAATTTACCCATGTAGAAAATAGAGTGTAAATTAAAAATTGACCGAATCATGTAGAGAAATTATACGAACATAGTAGACCTTTTAATCTCTGTTGCCCTAGATACTTGGGATGTTTAAGAATACTATGCAAGTGTAATTTTTCTACACCGCTTTATATTTACCTTTGATTTCATATTATGCGGGCTAGTTCCCTCATATACGTAATGCTTAGGATCTATAAAGACTGGATTCAGTTAAGATTTTAATTTACAATTATAGTATTCTATACGACAAATTACTAGGGATTGGGTGATTGTATCCTAACCTATTTCCTATCATACTCATCACTATTCTCTTTACAATTCTTAGTTGTTTTTGTGCACGTAGTTCATTCTAAATTTTATTCCATCACCAATTGGAAATTTCAACTCGTCAATCATCATCTTTTCTTTTCTTTTCTTTTCTTTTCTTTTCTTTTCTTTTCTTTTCTTTTGAGGAATCATTTGAAGGTTAGATAAACTTTTCATACGTTATTCAGAGTTGTCATCCTTTTTTCCCTGTGGATACGATCCCGACTTATCGAAATTATTACTAACGCGACAGGCTTTCACTTGATCCTATAAAGCACGCACTTTAGATACATTTGTGGTCGCGTCAAGTTTTTAGCGCCGTTTTTGGGGATCATGTGTTTTGGTGACACTTAGGAAAGTGAATTTAACCCTAAATTGATTCATTCTTAAAAAAAAAATTCATCTCATCTCTCATAAGATTACATGAAAAATCCCTTTCCAATCCAAGTTCACGAAAATCCCATTGCTGAAGCTAATTCTGAAAATTCTCATACTACCGACTCTCCACACTTTTGGGTTCCACCTCCTTCACCTCAAAATTCAATGACAAGTCTCACTTTGAGTCAAACACTGAGTGAGGGTTCTGAATCGTTTGGTATCAATATGTCTATACACAGAAGTGTTGGTGCTGGGGAGGAAGAGCTACCGTATCTTCACATGAAAGATATATTATTTCCCGAGCGAACTGTCACCCCTGGTTACATTTTACTTCCGTATAATGCCGGTCAGTTCCACTTTCGTAATGGAATGATTCAAATCCTTCCTACATTCCATGGTATGGATTCTGAAAATCCATATCTCCATATTAGAGAATTCGAAGAAGCGTGTGAGACGTTTGCTGAACAAACCTGCCCACAAGATGTTATCAGGTTAAAACTTTTCCCTTTTTCCTTAAAGGATAAAGCTAAGACCTGGTTATGGTCACTACCCCCGAATTCTATTTTATCCTGGAGAGATATGCAGGTTTCTCTCCAAGTTCTTTCCACAGCTCAAATCCAACTCTGTCAAAGCTCAAATCCAAGCTTTGGAAGCTTTCGACAAGTGTTGGGAACATTTTTAAGAGTTAGTTAGTGCTTGCCCACATCATGGGTTTGAAAAACATCATCTCATTTCCTTTTTCATGAAGGGCTTACTGTAGTGTCTAAACAACTTGTGCAAACAATGTGTGAAAGACCATTTTGGGAGCTATACTCGAGCGATGCTGAGGCTCATCTGAAATACGTAACAGAGACTATGCAAGCCTGAGATGTTTTTGACCCATATAGTCAAAACAAAAATCAACAAGTGTCCAACTCGCATGCTGCATCCGGTATATATCACTTGGATAAGGACACCTTGTTAGATTGTCGATTTGACCAGTTAGAAAAGAGTTTCAGAGACATACTTGAAGTTCGATTGAGAGAAGTTTCCGGACCCATTCAAGATGGAAAGGAGAAAGTGTGTCATTTGTGCGGCTGGTCATTCTACCAAAGGATGTCCTACAATACCTGCTGTGGTGACAATTATTATTCAACACAAATAGATAGGAGAAGCGCAATCACCAAGAAAAATAAAGAAGATGAAATGTCAATCACACAACAGGAGATGTACGTGGTTCACCAAGAATGCCTACGTCCACGGTGGTGCAGTCAGTATTATATCTATATACTCCGGGGAGCGTTTACAGAGAATATAGTGCGTGTATTTTGCCCCAGACCTAGGTTTATTATATATATATCTGTCTTCGGGGAGTGGGGGTGTTAGACTCCCCCATGTTTACCATCTTCTCCTGGAACATCTCTATATGAGAACATAGGAGAAGACTAAGTTACAAATGAATTAATGTTAAGGTGCAAAGGGCTTGGACTTTGGGCCGTTTTAATTGGGCTACTCGTCCAGGCCTGTAATGCCAATTTCGGGTACCCATAATTGCCCCTAAATCTGTTGGGCCATAATTTGGGCTCAATAAATTTAAATAATTTGTCAGAATGGCTCTTTTGCATATCACGTAACTCTTCCCAAAGTTTGAGGGCTGATTTAGGCGGCAGTCGCTTCGTGTCCTGTGCGCGATGGTTAATATCATTTAAAAGTCATTTTGAGCAGCGTTTCATAGTTGTCGTTTCAAGCTTCTTAGTGTTCTTCCATCTTCTGCGAGTTTTAGCGATTTGTGCCCTCTTCTCCAGGTCTTCATTTTCTTTGCTTTTGATCTCCCTCGTCATTTGGGCTTGTAACCTTGCATTGCCCAAGCCAAATTTCCATCTCGTAAGTCTCCCTTGATTTCTCTCTATGTTTTATTTGAATTTGTAGTTTAGGGTTTACAAATGGCAAAGATAGGTAATAGATCATTGTCTGAGTTTAGGAAGTTTTATAGTATCCCAGAGTGGGTATAGATTGAGTTTGCTTCTCTCCCCAAAAATATTACAGAGATAGATGGCGCTCATTGGATTCACGTCTTGTTGCTTTCCCAAGGGGCCTTACTTTTCCTCCAAACAATTTATTCTTGCATTTCTTTGGTTATTTCAACATTGTTCCTGCACAGTGTTCACCCAATGTATGGAAGATAATTAATGGCGTCTATAGCATAAATTAACTTTATGGCACCAACTTAGGGCTCGCTGAAGTTTATTTTTACTACTCCTTTTCTCGAACTAGCTCTGGTGTTCTTTATCTCAAGGCCAGGAGTCCTGATAGGGTATTGGTAGTAAATTTAACTGATTCCCACAAGGACTACTGGCAAGAGGGATTTCTTTCTAGGAATTAGCAGTTCTCCCCTCATACTGAGGGGTCGAGGTCTGATAGATTCTCTGTCCCCTTTTATGGGGAGGAGTACATAGGTAGTCTTTGCTCCGCCCTTCTGATTTCTTTGTTAATGTGTGATTTCTCTGATATTTTCTTATTTTTTCTTTAGCGAGGTTGAAGAACTTGGAGCCTGCTCTTAGCGAGGTTCGGCTTTCAGAGTTGTTCAAGGATTGGAATATCAGGGAGTCCTTAGCTGACGGTGACCATCCCCGATCTGCTACTTTCTTGTTCGAGTACAAAAACATTGGGTTTAGCTTTATAGCGAGGCCTGTGGATAGTATTCCTGAATTTGATACGTCTGAAGAGACTGCTGCCGATCCCATTCAGTTGGACGAGGAGGAGAACAATTCTGAGAGTGATATCAGAGGCAGTGCTGAAGGCAATTTTGGCGAGGGGAGCTCCAGTGGTGATAGTTCTTCTGGTTCAGAAGAGGTTTTTGAAGCCCTAGAACCCTCGAGCACGTCCAGCAGTTCTCGCGAGGAAATGGTTCCTCCAAGGAAAAATTTGATCCGAGATGATGATGATGATGATGATCATGTGATTCTCGCTCAGAGGTCGAAGAAGAAGTCCAGCACTGGGGCTGTTGCTACTGGTTCTTGGTCTGTTGCTCAGGAGCAGGAGAAGAAGAGAAAGGAAGAAGAGCAGGTGAGAGAGAGAGAGAAGGAGAGAAAAAGAGAAGAAGAAAATTGAGGAGAAGAAAAAGGCCGAGGAGAGGAGGAGGATAGAGAAGGAGAAGGAAAAGTAAAAGGAGAGGAGAAAAATAGAGGCGAGGACAAAGGCTGGGCAGGCCTTAGTGCCTGTGTCTGCGTTGCCGGAGGGTTCCTCGGTTGCCACTTCTCCCCAGTTGGCCCCTACACTTCTCAAACGAGCAGTCTTTCTTGCTGACGGCCAAAGGGAGATGGGGACTGACCAGTTAGCTCTGTAAGCGAGCTAGAGGCTAGCCTTTGTAAGTTTATTTCTCTTCTCTAATGCTTCCTAATTTTTGTCTATTTCCTTCTTCTAATATCTTCTTTTACTTTATAGTTTGTGACTGATTTCGTCGTGCTTTATCGTTCTCCAGACGAGATGATCAATAAGAACGACGAGCTAGATAAGCAGAATGCTGCTTTGAGGGTGAAGGGTACAGAGCTCGAGGCTAGTTTGAAGGCCGTTGATGCTGCTCAAACGTCTTCCAATCTGGCTCTTGCTAAAGCCAATCGAGAGCGGGAGGCAGCATTTAAAGAACTGAATGAACTGCAATAAGCCTACGATCTGGTTTGCTCGAGCAAGCTGGATATTATGGAGGAGAACAAAGTGCTGACCGAGCAGCTGAAGGAGAAGGAGTCTTAGGCAGCCATCATTAAGGAGGACTCATATAACTCCGTGTGGGCTGTCGCGTATGAAGACGCTGAGGTTTAGATAGGCTACATCAGCCGTCTGAACTTCAAGAAGGGTTGGAACAAGGCCCTTTTAGCTGCTGGTGTGGACGTTGCCTCTCCCCTGTTCGATGAGCACGATCCAGGCCCAAAGCCAATTATGGATGAAGCCCCTGCCCCAGCGATCGAAGGTATTGATCCTGCCTCCCAGTCAGTTCCTGCTGACGCCCTTCCTGTTCAGGCGACAGAGGTTGTCCCTACTGATGGAGGTGCTCCTACTACTACTGACAAGGGGAAGCATTCGGCTTCTTCTGGGCAGCCCGAAGTCGCCAGCTAATTTTACCCTTAGGGTTACTTTGATATTTTTTGTTTGTAACTTTCCCTCTGATTCTTCAATGTACTCTAATCTTTCTCGTATGAATGAAATGAGAAGACTTTTTCCTTTAGTGTACTGAATAACTCCATCTTTTATTACTTGTAGCTAATTGATGTTGATGATTATATACCAACCACTTCTCAATTGGGAAGAATGCTTGGTCCTGATGTAAGTTCTAAAGTTCGTCATACCTCTGTGAGGATTTGCAAATCACTGCGATTGTGGAACAAGCGTTTTATAGAGCAGACTGAGCTCATCGTTAAACTAAAAGGCAGGCTCTAAGAGATGGAAGAGGTCAGTGCCTCAGTCCAGGAAGAGGTGATTACTCTGAGAGCAAGGCTTCTATATGCTTCTGAGATCAACCAGGTTGGAAAAATTCTTCAGCAAGAGAATGAGGCTTTGAGGAGGGAAGTCTCGCGACTCAGGGAGCATGCGCCGAGCATCGCTCCTGCTGTATTATGAGGTTCTTCCTCATCACGAGATGGAGCTGGACCAAGCGATGTTCCTCCGGTGCTACGAGGTTCTAACCCTCCGACTGTTCCATAAGCTGGTACAAATGCAAAAAGTCCAGCTAGGGAAATGGAAGAGCTTCTTGGTGATGTCCAACGAGCATATGTGATTACTGCTCGGCTTCAAAGGGACGTCACTCGGCTGAGGTATTTGTTTAAGAGAGGACCTAGGCAAACATAGGCCGATGGTTACGACCAAGGTTGGATGGATGCTTAGACGAGGCTAACAGAGTTCGAAGAGCTTGCTTTTATCAGGGGATGGTTGAGTTCCCTGAAGGAGCTGTAAGTCCGAAGGAACTCAATGCTCTGGTATCTTCATGAGATCTCTCCTTCCACTCTAATGCCCAATCCCTTCCGAAGAGATGATCAGTGGATCCCTATTGATGCCATCCCTCGGCAGCTATTGGGGTCGGATGCGAATGAAGTCGAGGAGGAGCTAGTTCCCCATCTCGACGACGGTCGAAGAGACCAAGTGGCTGATTATCTCGTTCAGAGGCCTCGACCTCATTAAGATTTTTCCAGTAGTAACTCTGTATATTTTGTAATAAAGTAATGTAATGTTGATGTTTTGGGCGAGCTCGCCAACTAAACATGGGTTGTATTTATTGTAAATATGATGAAGTAATATAAAGTTTATGTTCTGGGATAATTTGTCGATTAAACAAGTGTTGCATATTTTTCACATCTTTTAGACTTTGATCAATAATCTTGGGCCTCTCTTGGCTGAGTAAATTTGTAAGTTTGCATTGTCAAGTGAGTGTCCCTCCAGTCCAGTTTGCTTATGTGATACCATTCTACCCCACTTTACCTTTTAGTTCCTTAGGCCTAAGTGTGGAAATTGGAGAGGACACACCTGGTGTTGGATGCTCTATCCGATCAGGATTTTATTAACCAAACATTGTTGTGCGACCAATTTTGACTTGGCCATATTGCCTAAGGATCTTCTGTAGGGCTTCATATATTGCCAGGGGCAATGCTAAAAGGTTTTTCGTGTTTCATAACGAAAACCTGAGGAGGTTGATTTCCCTGCTATAGTGTAATGATTAGTGTGTCTGTCACTTGGAAAAGGTGTGTGAGTTATAAAATTCAGATACTAGTTAACTGACACTTCGTAGAATGCAATTGCTAAACAACTTTGATTAATGATAAGGAAATGAGATTCCAGTCTCATAAGTACAATTCAAAAGAAGAATATAGAAATAGAATTTCTTTAGATTGGAAGCATTCTATGCTCGGGGTATCTCTCTGCCTTCCAGCATTTCTAAGTGATATGCTCCTCGCAGATCATCTCTTATTATCTTGAATGGTCCTTCCCAGTTTGGCCCTAACTTGCCGTCTGATGGTTTTATTGTGCTGCCCATGACTTTCCTTAGGACATAGTCCCAACTCGGAATGCCCTTGGATTCACCTTCTTGTTATAGTGCTTTGCGAGCTGTTGCTGATAGCTCACTAGTTTTACCAGGGAAAGCTCTCGGCGTTCGTCGGCTAGGTCAAGTTCAGCGAGCAATGCTGCATCATTCTGGCCCTGGTCGATAAGGGTGGATCTCATAGTGGGTAAGCCTGCTTCCAATGGGATGACTTCTTCCATTCCATATGTTAGTGATAATGGGGTTTCCCCCGTTGCTCGACGTGGGGTAGTACAGTAGGCCCATAGAATATGCGATAGTTCATTCACCCATGCGCCTTTGTCTCGTTTTAATCGTTTATTTAGCCCATCGATCACCATTTTGTTAAAAGCCTTGGCTTGGCCATTACTCTGAGGATAAGCCACTGAGATGAAATGGTGTCTGATTCCGTGGTCATTACAGAAATTCTGAAAGGACCTACTCTCGAACTGCGTTCTATTGTCAGTGATGATGGTCCTAGGGATCCCAAAATGGGTGATTATATTTTTCCATATGAATCTTATCATATATGCATCTTGGATGTTCTCCATTGGCTCTGCCTCTATCCATTTGGTGAAGTAGTCAGCTGCGACCAACATATACTTGCGATTGTGGGCAGCGGTAGGAAGAGGTCCTACTATGTCCATTCCCCATTGGGCGAATGGCCATGGTCTGAAAAGTGATTTTAGGTCGCTGACGGGTTGATGGACCATAGGAGCATGAAGTTGGCATTTCTCGCATTTGCGAACATACATTGCAGAGTCTCTTTGCATATATGGCCACCAATGGCCTTCCTTCATTGCTCAGAAAGCCAATGACCTTCCTCCAATATGCCCCCCACAGATTCCCTCGTGGAGTTCGTGTAGAATTCATTCGACATCCCTCGGGTGAACACACTGAAGGTAAGGGCGGGAGAACGATCTCTTATATAGCTTGTCCTCAGGAGATAAGTGAAAGCGAGCAACTTTGACTCTTATCTGGTGAGCGGTCTTCTTATCACTTGGGAGTGCGCCATCCTTCAAGTAGTCCCTTAAGGGGTCCATCCAACTTGGTGCTGACTCAATGTGGAGCACATGCTCCATGCTTGGCAGCTCACTGCTACGATTTATGCTCGGATAAGTAAGGAAATCGATGGGGATTGTTCTTTTTAAGTCGAAATCAATTTTTGAACTCAGGGTTGCTCGAGCGTCGGCATGGCTATTCTGTCCTCCGGGAAACTGCTAGACGCGGACCTCCTCAAAGCTGGCCATTAGACTTTTTGCCAATGCGAGGTAGGCTGCCATTCTTTCATCTTTCGCATTGTAGTCTCCATTTATCTGATTGGAGACTAATTGTGAGTCGCCGAACACCTGTAACTGCTTTGCCCCCAAAGTTTGTGCCTTCTGGAGGCCGGCTATTAAATCCTCATATTCTGCTTCGTTGTTGGAGGCTTCAAATCCAAGCCTGATTCCTGGTTCGAGGATTGTATCCTCTGGAATGACAAGCACAATGCCTGCTCCTGCCCCCTTTTAATTAGAGGCTCCATCAACAAACAATTTCCAGACACCCTCTGTTGTGTGATTCTCTCTTTGCCTCACGGGTTGAAGTTGGTCGAGAGGCTGCTCGCTCGTGAATTCGGCTATAAAATCAGTAAGGACCTGCCCTTTGATTGCTTTCCTCGGTTGAAATTGGATGTCAAATTGTCTGAGCTCGACTGACCATTTAGACAGTGTGCCCGATAAATCCGCTTTCCTCAGGATTGCTTTAAGGGGGTGTGATGTAAGGACGGTGATAGTGTGAGCTTCAAAGTAGTGCTTCAACTTCCTCGAAGCCACAACGAGTGCAAAGGTGAGCTTCTCTAGTGGTCGGTACCGCTGCTCGGACTCTAATAAAGTCTTGCTCACGTAATAAACGGGGTGTTAGATTCCTGCTTTTTCGCACATCAATGCAGAACTGACAGTGTGGTTGGAAACGGCGAGGTATAAGTACAAGGAATCTGTTTCCTGGGGTATGACGTGCAGTGGTGGTGAGCTAAGGTAGGCCTTGAGCTCGTCCAATGCCCGCGAGCAATCTCGATTCCATTTTACTGCTTTGTTTTCCTTTAGAAGTTGGAAGAACGATTTTCACTTCCCGAGGACTTTGAGATAAAACGGTTCAAGGCAGCGAGCATACCGATGAGCTTCTGTACGTCCCCAACTGTGCGAAGAGGTTGTATCCTTTTGACTGCATCAATCTGGTCTAGATTAGCCTCAATGCCACTCTTACTGACCAAGTACCCGAGGAATTTTCCTGATTGGACGTCGAAAGAACACTTACTTGCGCTGAGTTTCATTCGGTACTTCCTGAGGATTTTGAAGGTTCTTGATAGGTCTGAGAGGTGGTCCTCTTTGTTCCTACTTTCCACGAGCATATCGTCGATGTAGACTTCCATGGTGTTCCCCATTTGGTCCTTGAACATTTTGGTGACCATCCGCTGGTAGGTTGCCCCTTCATTTTTGAGCCTGAAGGGCATGACCTTGTAACAGTATAATCCAATGGTGGTGATGAATGCTGTCTTGTCCTGGTCTGGAGGGTACATAAGGATCTGATGATACCCCGAGTATGCGTCCTGAAAACTCATTCTCTCGCGAGCTGCTGTGGCGTCCACTAGTTGATCGATCTTTGGAAGAGGAAAACTGTCTTTAGGGCACACCCTGTTAAGGTCAGTGAAGTCGATGCAGACTCTCTATTTCCCATTATTTTTTGGAACTACTACTGGGTTGGATAGCCATTTGGGGAATTGGACCTCCCGTATGGATCCTGCATCCAACAGTTTTTCAACTTCTTTTTCCACGGCCTTTGCCTTCTCGGGCCCAGTTCGTCGTGCCTTCTGCGTGATTGGTTTGAAAGTAGGGTCAACGTGCAGCTGATGATAAACCACACTAGGATCAATTCCAGACAGCTTGTATGGTTCCCATGCGAAGACGTCTACATTACTTCTTAGCAGAATCACGAACTCCTTCTTTTCCTGATCTGTGAGAGAAGCTCTAATCAAGAAGATCCTGTCATTGTCGCTACCTCTAGATGTAACTTCCTCCAGGTCCTCGACGAACCGTTCATAGGGGAGGAGCTTGGTCTCCTCCACTCTAGGCCTTTCGTATTTTAACTGCTATTTTGAAGGTATCAGACCTTCTTATTTTTTAACTTTCTCATTGGGCTTATCTGCCTTCTTCTCTGGTATTGGGCGGATGGCCACTATGAAGCACCTTCTTGTCATCGCTTGATCGCCATGGATCTCCATTACACCTCGCTCGGTCACATATTTGAGCTTCTGATGGTAGGTCGAGGAGACTGCCTTCATTGCGTGTAGCCACCCTCTGCCGAGGATAGCCTGGTATGGCGAGTCAATGTTGACTACCAGAAACTCAATCATTTTAGAGACATTTCCTGCCCTTACTGGCAGCACGATCTTTCCCAAGGGCATAGTCACTTTTCCAGCGAATCCAACTAAAGGTACAGTAGCTTCCTTTAGGTCGGCGATGCTTAACTTTAATTTTCTGAACAGGTAGAGATACATTACCTCGGACGAGCTTCCTTGGTCTATGAGCAACTTGTCAACGTCATAGTTCTCTATCCTAAGAGTAATGATCAAAACATCATGATGTGGGGTTCTCACTCCCACCAGATTTTCATCTGTGAATACGATATGCTTACTATAGTCGACGTCATCTGCTCGCCGATGCTTTCCTGATTGTGTCTTTACTGGATCGATCTGAAAAGCTTGCATCACCGCTGTAAGCTTTTGTACGTCCATTCGAGCTGAATTTCCTTGAATCTGCTTCACATCAGATGCCCCATGAATTACTGCGAATTCATGGCCGACATCGTCTTCGAGTACGTTGTCACGCCTTGCTTCTCTATGGGCAGTGACTTTCTCGTCCTTCTTTTCCACGAATTCATTCAAATGCCCGGACTGGGTCAGCTCTTTGAGGTGGGACTTAAGAGCCTTGCAATGCTCAGTCTTATGTCCTCCTTCTTTATGGAAAGCGCATCTCAACGCGTTGTTTCTCTTTGAGGGATCTCCTCCCATCTTTCTGGGACACTTAATAAATGGCTCGTCTTTGATTTTTGGGAGAATTTTTTAAATTGGTTCTCTGAAGACAGTGTTGACCATTTGAAATGCTTTTGCCACATCATTGTTGCCTCCGTTCTTAGAGCCATTCTTGCCCCCATTCTTTCCTCCTTTCTTCTGGTACTCAGTTTTGTCACTGCCTTTAGCAACGAGCTTAGCTCGATCCTTTTCCCCTATGCTGAGGCTGGTCACATCCTCCACCTTGGCATATTTCTCGATGCGAGACATCAGGTCGTCGATGGTTATGGCCTCTTTCTTTGTCAGGGACTGGTACAGAAGGGAAGAGGTGGGTAGCCCAATTTTGAAAGAGGCCACCACCACTTGCTTTGAGCAGTCCTCGACCTCGTTAAATAACTCCCATTACCTCTTTGCGTAGTCTCGGAGGGTCTTTTGAGGCGTCTTTTTCATTATTAGCAAAGCATCCATCCTTTTAGGATGGGATCTACTAGTAATGAAGCGAGCTGTAAAGAGCTCGACCAGGGACTTGAAGCTTCTGGTGGACCTGTGGGGGAGCCTTTTGAACCATTTTTACGCCACGTCGTGCAGGCTCGAGGGAAAAATTCGACACATCAGTGTGTCTCGATGGTTCCACAGGGTCATGGCTTGCCTGTACTGCATGGCATGATCAATGGGATCAGTTTTACCATCATAAATCTTGAACCTTGGAATAACAAATTTCTTGGGGGCTTACTCTTCTTCTATTTCCCTAGAGAAAGGTGATTTCATCTGAGTTTTGAGAGCTCGCCTAACGAGTTCTCGGGTTGATCTGGTACCGCGATGCGCAGGGTGTTGGTCCATCTCCCTTCGGACCAGACTTCGTATGTTCTCGTTGCTGCGAGCTGGGCTCCTATAATCGCGAGATAGTCACAGTTGCTCGGGCAGGTCGTCCTCTAACTCGTTTCCCTTAATTTTCTGGGACCCGCATCTAGGGCTCCTTCCTCGGCTACGAGATTTGCTCGCCTGAGGGCTAGGAGTGCGGTACGGACGTCTTCTGGTGCCACGATGGATCTTTCTCTCCATTCTTTCTAACCTTCTTTTTAGGCCAGCATTCGCAACTTCGTGCTTGCGAGAAGACTCCCTATGCTCTTGGAGACTCGCCTCATATGCATCAATCAACCTGGATATTTCAGTTTAATAAAGGAATTCTCAATTTAGTTTAATAAAGGAATTCTCATCGAAAGGCTTGTTGCATATGCTCAATTCAATCGCTTGCCTGCGAAAGTGGAATTTCAGTTTAATAAAGGAATTCTCAAGAGTGGAATTTTGGTTAGCTTCATTTACATTGCCCGGGACGTGCAAAGTTCTAAGTTAGGGGGATTTGACTAAGCATAAATTCTTCTGAATTTAGCCCCTTAATTTAGTAATTTTAATATCTCGAACAACGTAATTGATTTTCTTTTATCCCATATCATTGCTAATGACTTCTTCTAACAAGTACCCCAAGTTTCGTGTATTTTTTATTGATTTTAAAGGTATTTAGTGCAAGAAAAGAAAGAAACCGGAAGAAAGGAAGAGAAGAAAGGAAGACAAGTCAAAAGGCAAAAACATAAATTTACACCCGGAGTTCGGATTTGAAGCCTAAATGAAAGTTGAAGATCATCATTTCACAAGAGCATAAGAAGAAACGGCAATCAAATCGGAGCTCTGGATCAAAAGTTATGAATAGTCAAAGTTGGAAAGAAAAAGTCAAAGTTGAAGAATATCGGAACGATCCGAAATGCATCCATTCCAGCAGACCCCGAATCCATACAGAACCAATGGAAACCAAACCGATTCGATGGGATCCAGACCGGTCCGATGAAAGAAAAAAAGAATCGATCCGGCTGATGAAAAACGAACCGATCCGATCCGATCGAATCCGAACCGGTCCGACTGTTCGAAATTCTGGCATTTATTATGGAGGCTGAAGAGTTTCATCTCCTGGAAATCCTTGAATAATTAATATTTATTAGCTGTAAAAACGATACTTGGGTATTATAAAATGCCAAAAACGCTAGAAGAGAAGGGAGCTCTTTTTGGTCCCCTTAAGAGTTCTTTTTAGCAGACAGTTTTCATATTTTAGAAACCCTAGTTGTAATTTGAAGGAAAAGGATTATTTCAGATTCAAGTTCAATTCTCTTTTCAAGTGTTGGTTTCAGATTTTAATCTTCAATCCAAGTATCAATTTCCATTCTCTTATTTGTTCTTTAGTTTACTTTCAATTCGATTCTCAATTATTTTGCAATTCTCTTTTGAAGCAATGTTTCTTAGATACATGATTCCATGCATTGTTATAGTTATGTTTTCATCTAACAAAACCATGTCTAGCTAAATTTTCAAGGGTTGGGATGTATGACCCCATACCGAGGTAATTTACCCATGTAGAAAATAGAGTGTAAATTAAAAATTGACCGAATCGTGTTGAGAAATTATACGAACATAGTATACCTTTTAATCTCTCTTGCCCTAGGTACTTGGGATGTTTAAGAATACTATGCAAGTGTAATTTTTCTACACCGCTTATTATTTACCTCTGATTTCATATTATTCAGGCTAGTTCCCTCATATACGTAATGCTTAGGATCTATAAAGACTGGATTCAGTTAAGATTTTAATTTACAATTCTAGTATTCTATACGATAAATTAGTAGGGATTGAGGGATTGTATCCTAACCTATTTCCTATCATACTCATCTCTATTCTCTTTACAATTCTTAGTTGTTTTTGTGCACGTAGTTCATTCTAAATTTTATTCCATCACCAGTTGGAAATTTCAACCCGTCAATCATCATCTTTTTTTTTCTTTTGATGAATCATTTGAAGGTTAGATAAACTTTTCCCACGTTATTCAGAGTTGCCATACTTTGTTCCCTGTAGATACGATCCCGACTTATCATAATTATTACTAACGTGATAGGCTTGCACTTGATCCTATAAATCACGCACTTTAGACACATTTGTGGTCGCGTCAAATAGGCCAATATAAAAGAGGAAATGTCAGGTGTTAAGAGGGATATGGTCAATGTTACCAATACCTTGGGAAAACTCATGACTGAGATCAAGGTATTGTGCCAATATCTTACTCAATAATAAGGTGGATCTCAGTTTTCACCTTAGGATTTACCCTTTCTTGCACCCCAAGGCTTCCCCTATCCTGCACCTCAAGGTTTCCCAATACCTCCTCTAATAATCCCCTCTTGTCCACCTGTTGAATGCTCTTTCCGAGCAACATCACCGTCCATGCACAGTGACTATGGAGAGGAGTATTATATGAGGGACTTGATCAATAGCAGTGTCATTGGTAGGTGCATGTTCAATTCCATGATTTAGGAAACACCTTTATATGGTCACTCTTTGAAGGTAGGTGAGTTTAGGATATTGGTTGATACCATATACCCGGGTTGTGGAGAGGAGCCTGTGCATTTTGACCATGGTGAGGGGGCTACGTTGCAAGCATATAAGAACACATATATTCCGTGGACAGTTTATTTATAGGTGAAGATGAGGCGATGCACATTGCTTTATTTTTGGACAAGTTTGTAATGTTCTTTCATATTTTGGGACAAGTTTTTAATCTTGTAGGGTTTAATGACATCTTAATTTGTTTGGTTTTATTCATAATGATTGAATGCTTGGGTTGAATTCATTTGATTGAATTATCAACTGAGAGTTCTTATTTACAACATGGCATTCGTTTCAACTTATTTATATAAGTGAATTTGATATTGAAGACACTTTAATGGGATTCCCACAATACAAAGAGTGAATGAGAGAGAGAAATAAAGTATTTGATAATCATGTAAAAGGTGTTCGTGAAATAATTAAATATGCAGATATAAATCTTAATAATAACATGATCTCGTGTTCGTGCCGCCATTTTTTGAACAACATATTTAAGTCTTTGAAAGCCAGTGAATTGAATTTGCTAAGGTAGGTTATGTCACAAGACTATAAGATATGGACATTCCATTGGGAAAAGATTGTACCATATGTTACAGAAGAAACACCGGTACCCGGTCGAGTAATGGAACCCGACCAGATGAATTTGTTGAATGATTCTCCAGTACATCATCATTTAATCAACCTAATTGATGATGCTTGCAAAGTCCAACATAATCAAAACAACCGGACTGTGGATTTAGATAATGTGAATTATGATCAAGTCAATGAGCAAGTTGACACTAAATTACCTAAAGATCGAGAATACATACGGTTGAAAGTCGATGCAATTGGACCTTAATGTAAAAATTTCTATGAACATCACTCGGTATTCTATACAATGATCCATTTTCTCTCTTTTTCACCCTCTCTCTCTCTAGCCGCCATAACCCTAATTAGGGTTGCATGGCAACCAACCTTCTCTTACCTTCTTCGTCCATCACCCCTAAACCTCCTCACCCCTTAAACCCTTAGCAAAAATACTTTTCTAGCATTTTGAAAGAACAATCTCCTTCCCATGCAGTCAATCTCAAACCTCTCTCAAAATATAAGGGTGAACCAACAATTATTTTCTCCCAAGAAGAAGTTAACATTCTATCTGCTCGTTTCAAGCATGCCCTAGTTGGAAAGTTTTCACATGGAAATCCATCAATGGATTTTATTCGTAAAAACTTTGAATCTTTTGGGTTAAAGGCTGCATATCATATTGGTCTTATTGATCATAAACACATCCTTATCAGAGTCAACTGCCAATAAGATTTCATGAGGCTATGGATGAAAGATCAATGGTATATTGGTAAGAGCCTTATGAGGACTTTTAAATGGTCCCCAACATTTAGATCTGATCAAGAAAGTCCCATTGTTCCCATATGGATACAATTTCCAGGTTTACATGTTCATCTTTTTGCTAAAGAACCTTTGTTTTCTTTGGCTTAAGCAGTTGGGAATCCCCTTAATATTGATCAATCCACTAAAAATATACACAGACCTAGTGTGGCTAGAGTGTGTGTAGAATTGGATCTTCTAAAGCCAAGACCCTATAGAATTTGGATAGGGAGTGGTGATGTTGGTTATTGGCAAACCATCGAATATGAAAGCATGCCTCATTATTGCTCTCATTGTTTCAAACTTGGGCATCAAGAAGGGAATTGTATGTTTAAGAAGGAAATTTATAATAATCTTGATAAGAATGACAAGGAAGTTGTTGAACAAGGTACGCAGCCCTTAAATAAATCAACCAAATTTTAAGAACCTTTATGGATATATAGAGGCTTGGTTAACTCTTCCTGGTTGGACTACTTTCCTAATTCCTCCATTAAACATTTGCATAGAAACTATTCTGATCACAGTCCCTTGTTACTTTTTATTCAATGTCAGCTTGATTCCTCTTCTAAACCATTTAGATCTCTAAATATGTGGAGTACTCATGAAGGTTTTATCAATTTAGTCCAAAGTTTTTGGGCAGTGGCTGCTACAGGTAGACATATGGAGGTATTTTCTTTTAAGCTCAAAAGACTTAAAGCAGCTTTGAAAATCTGGAATAAAGAGGTTTTTAAAAATGTGTTTGAAGAAATTTCCATTATGGAGAACAATATAATTCAAGAAGAACTGAAGTTAGAAAGGGATAATAGTGGAGTTCAAAGGCAGATCTACTCTAAAGCCAAGGCAGACCTCAATGCTGCTATGGCCAAAGAGAAATGTTCTGGTTTCAGAAAGCAAGGGGAAATTGGATAAGTAAAGGAGATAGAAACACTAAATTCTATCATGCTCAGGTGAAAAACCATAGAAGAAGGCAATATATACATGTTATTAAAGATGATGAGGGGAGAATCAAAGAGAATAAAGAAGACATTGCTAACCAGTTTATATCTTATTTTTCAAATTTATTTTCTGTAGGTCCTCTTGAAGATAATGGTTTGCTTGAAGTTATCCCAAAGATTTTGACAGAGGAGATGAATAGTATTCTGATTTCTATCCCAGAAGAAGAAATTTTGAATGCCATTAAAGATATGAATCAGAATAGTTCAGCTGGATTTGATGGCTTCAATGGATATTTCTATGTGCATTATTGGGATATCATCAAGCAGGATCTTGTGAATGCTATCCAAGCATTTTTCTTAGGAGCTGACATTCCCAAATCTTGGAGTTCTACTATGATTTGTCTTATTCTTAAAGTTCATAGACCTATGTTTTGCAAGGACTACAGACCAATCAGTCTTTGTAACTTTAGTTATAAGATAATCACCAAGATTATCAACTCTAGGCTTAGCCCTATGCTTCCATCTCTTATTTCTTGCAATCAATCAGGATTTGTTCAAGGGAGAAGCATACTTGACAACATTCTATTAGCTCAAGAGATGATGCAATTTATTGATAGAAAAGCTACTGGAGGTAATGTGGTTTTGAAACTTGACTTGGCTAAAACATATGATAGAACCTCATGGCATTTCTTAATTAAATCTCTAAGAGCTTTTGGCTTCTCAGAGACTTTTATTGACTTAATTTGGAGATGCATTTCATCCACCTGGTTTTCTATAATTATTAATGGGTAGCCTATGGGATTCTTTCAACCTTCAAGAGGAATTAGGCAAGGGGATCCAATTTCCCCAAGCCTTTTCATTATCATGGCAGAAGCTTTTAGCAGAGGATTGAATAAGCAGATGTTGACAGGTTCTATTGCTCCTTTCTCTCACCCTAGAGGATGTCCATTAATTAGTCATCTTGGTTATGCTGATGATTTAATTATATTTTCTAGAGGTATAAAGAAAAGTCTCCAAAACCTTATGAAGTTTATTGAATGTTATGAAAAGGAATCAGGTCAACTCTTTAACAAAGAGAAATGTTGCTTCTCTTTAAGCTCTAAAGCTTCTGTTACTGTCAGATTCAATATTGAATCCTACACAGGTTTCAAATTTTCTAATGGCCATATGAGTTATCTTGGTTGCTCGCTGTTCAAGGGTAGAATGAAAGATATGTACTTTGAATCTCTAATTCACTCTATTGCCTCCAAAATTCAGAGTTGGAAGTCTAAATTTCTTTCTTTAGCTGGTAGAGTTACACTGATCCCATATGTTTTAAATTCTATCCCTATATTTACATTATTTGCTTTACAGCCTTCTAAATTGGTGATAAAATCAATTAATCAATTGAGTAGTTCATTCTTTTGGGGAATAAATAAAGATTACAGGAAAAAATTTCATTGGATCAAGTGGGATTCTATTTGTTTTCCAAAAAAAGAAGGTGGATTAGGCATAAAAATTTTGGAGTATATCAGAGAAGCTTCCAACATCAAATTGGCCTGGAATATGAAGAAAAATACTAGCTTATGGGCTAAGTTTATGAATGATAAATATTCTCATGTACCTAATGGAAGTGGATCAATAACTTTTAGAAGAATCCGATCTGCTTGGAATACTATGGAGGCTAATTCTTTATGGTTAGATAATGATCTGATATGGCAGCCCTCTTCTAGTGGAAATTTCTCATTTTCATCGGCTTATGAGATTATTAGAAAGTATAAATTGTCCTCTTTAGCATTTAACTATATATGGGATCCTCATATTCCTCCTAATATATCTACTTTTGTGTGGAAAACATTATCTAAATGTGTTCCTATTGAAGATATTATTCAAATGGTGGGAGTGAAATTGGCTTCAAGATGTCAGTGCTGCCATAAGAATGGGGAATCTCTGAACAACCTGTTTATATCAGGTTCAATAGCTGCTGAAGTTTGGAATCATTTTTTCTGCTTATTGGGAGTTGCTCATAGACCTTCCACTATTCATGACTCGATAATTCAATGGTGGTTACATTCAGGTAGTTCTCATATATCTCATTGGCTGCATAAGATCATTCCAGTTACTATCATCTGGGAAATTTGGCTTGCTAGAAACAAAGATCTTTTTGAAGGTATATCTATGAGAGCTAACATGATTACATCAAGGGTGATATCTAGAATTGCATAGGTATTTCAAAATTCCAAAATCAAAAGTGGGAGAGATGATGTATGTAATGAGGTCACAACTACCTTTTCTCTTAATTTTAAGATTTCCAAATCTTCTTTCGTAGTTGTGCCTTGGAAATGTCCTCCAAAAGGTAGACTCAAACTCAACTGTGCGACCAAGACTGGGAATAATATGGGAATTGGCTCTATTATTCAAAATGATATGGGTCAATTCATTTGGGCTTTTTCAAATACTTTATCCACAAATTCATCGATTGAAGCTCAAGCTCAAGCTATTTTGGTTAGGATTAAGTTCTGCAAGGAGAAGGGTATTTCTAACATAAATATAAAAGTAGATTCAGAAAATATTCTTCACTGTCTTTTATCTTCTTCTTCTACATCTCTGTGGCGTATAACGACTGATATTAACGAAATTAATGAATTTCTTCAGACTAATCATTGTCTCATTAAGTTATGTTCCTCAGAAGCCAATAAAACTGCAGTTTTTCTTGCCAATCATGGGTCCAATCATCAAAGATCTTCAAGCTTTCAAAATTACAGTGATCTCCCTAAAGATATTAGAGCATCTATTTTAGTAGATTCCGAAAAGGTCTCTGTAATTTCTCTTTGAATTTTGGCTTCATAGTTTGATTTGCTTGTAAGCCATGTGAGAGGGCTTTTCTCTCTATTGATTCAATAAATATTTGATCCATTCAAAAAAAAAAGAAAAAGACGAAAAACATTCTCTCTAAATAGAACACATTACTAGATAGTTATCCGACCATGAAGAAGATCTTAAAAGGTTTGGTCTTGAAGTAAAAATCTATTAATGCATGAAATTATGATTTCATATTGTACCACAATGAACAAGAATTGAAGGATGAGTTTCTTGTATGCAATTGTCCAAGATATACGTTTTGTGAGAGTGGAAAAAATAAACTCGCAAAATTTCACAAGTGCTTACAAGTTCCATAGAAAACATTGTAGTATTTTCCCTTCGGTCCACGGTTGAAAAGATTTTTCACTATACCATGAATAGCAGAGGCCATGACATGGCACACTCGAGCCGAGGTAGGTGGTAATCTTATGCGTCATCCCTTTGATTCACTATTATGGGAAATTTTAAATGTACGACACCCTAATTTATAAAGGAACTGCGCAATGTCCATCTTAGATTATTAACCGATGGGTTTAACCATTTAAGTAATTTATGCACTATCCAGAGTTATTAGCCAGTTCTCATGGCGCCTTTATGTCTCCATACAATATTGTATACGAGAAAAGAGTTCAATTTATTTTCATTGTTGATACATGGGACAAAGGCTCCCAGTGACGATATTTATATTTTTTAGCCTTGTTAATTGAATAACTTAAAGATTTACGGACTGAAGAAGTGAAGGAATTTGATGCTCATAGGGGGGAAGAGTTCACAATTAAAAAAATGGTGTTGTGGGCAATGCACGACTGTTCTACCTATGGAACCTTGTTCGGTTACAATGTTCATGGTTATTATGGATGTCCTATATGTGGGGAGGAAACTAGTTCCACTTGGATACATTATAGTGATAAGATAAGTTTTCTTGGTCATCGTAGATTTTTGCCAAATAGTGACCCTTTTAGGAACGATAAGTTTAAAATTTTACAAGCCGGTCACGAGCGTAGGAAGTAGCCTATTTAGCTTTTTGATTATCAAATCAAGGAGAAGGCAACGACTATGAATTCGGGGAATAAGTTTCTAGGCAAACAACTTAGTTTACAGGATAAAAATGAAAATATAAGGAGGGTCCAAAAGATCCTACTAAATGATGGCATGGTCTACATGGTCAATCATATTTGACTTGCCGTATTAGAAAGAGCACTGTGTAAGGCGTGTAATTAATGCGATGCACACATAGAAGAATTTTGCAAAACATCTGATAGGAACATGTTTGGGTGGATCTCATTCGAAAGATGGAGAGAGGGAGCATTGCAATTTAAAGGAGATGAAAGAAAATTATGGATAAAACTAGTCTTACAGCAGGAATAAATTAGATTCCCGTGTGTTCTTTCACTTTGACTACTAATGAGAAAAAGACTCTCCTAGACACGCTGTTCAACTTGAAGACTCCGAAAGATTATTCTGGCAATATACGAAGGGTTGTAAACTACCAAACAAATGACCTTAAACATTTTAAGTCTCACAACTGGCACTCCATCATTAAATTAATCCCTCTGTTGTTTAGGAATTTCTTTTCTGAGCGCAAAGATATTCGCAGGGAAATTTTGCATATTAGTTTGTACTTCACCTTACTTTGTGCAAAACTGGTAAACATGATGCACATTAAGGTTGTGAAAGAAACTTTAGATGAGGTTACCGGTATCTTAGAGAAGTATTTCACTCCGTAGTTCGTTGACATCAACGTCCACTTGCTTATGCATATGTGCGAAGAGGATTCATTGTGCGGACCCATCAGGTATTGCTAGATGTATCCTTTCGAGCGCTTGATGAAAACCTTTAAAGATTTTGTTAAGAATACATGGTATATTAGAGGGTCAATTACGGAAGAATACATAATAGAAGAATTAGCGTTATACGCTTGGAAATGTATGTCGAAACAAGGGTTTAAGAGGTTCAATCCTCGTGGTGAAGGAGTGGTCGAGGAACCTGACAAGTTTGAGGATAAATTGTGTGTCGGGAACACTAAAGTGGTGAGACTCACTAACATTCAATTTGAGAAAGCGCATCTCATTATGTCTTCGAATTGCAAGATGAAGTTGAATATTGGAGAGAGTAAGTACCTACATATATAATGTATTTTTGTTTGATTATCTGTATTCTTTATATTACCATATAAATCCTAAAATTTCATGAACACATATATGAAGTATGTGAGAAAAATTACTGTAAATCAGAAGTGAAAAGGTTCAACAAACCCGATGAATGATTTTAGTGTATGTGTGTCAAAAGAGGCAATTTTCACCTCTTATGTTGCGATTATTAATGTATGTGTTGTAAAATATTCCCTAATACAAATCCACTAATAAATGTAGTTTTTAAAAAGCGGCGATGTCTCTTCAAGGCTCGCATGCCTAGCTAAAGGTCCAAATTTTTGTGCGAAGGAGTTTAAAAAATTCCACGCCATCAGTTTTGATTTCGTCTCATACCCATGAGAGGAAAACCTATTGATGCAAAACAACGGAATTTTAATTTTTTTTCCTTGACTTCTTATGTGTCTAGCAAAAATGATAAAAATCCAAAGAATACGTTGATGACCTATTAAGGAATTGTCCAATAAATCCTCGAACTAGATTACTTAGATTTCAAAGAAACTATCTTTTGTTGTGACTGGGCGAATGTGGAGGATACTACTAATGTCTTTCAAGTTGATCCTGCCTAAAAACTTGTCATGCTAAGATGAAGAGTAAAGATCGCATGGTCGATGAGATTTTTATTTGTGTGTTGAAAAAAATTAAAGAAGGCATTGTACTCATAGTGTTTAAACGATGACAATTGATCTGTTACTATGCATGCACCAAAGGGTTTGACTAATCAAGAAGATGCGTTAAAGGCCCCTACAGAGTTTTAGTTTTCTCTTGATGACAACCCTAATTTGAAGGATCTTTTATTTAATTTAGATGAAGATTGAGTTTTGAAATATTATTTTATTGTTATTTTACTTAACTCTTACATGACAACCCTATTTGTATCGTATGTAAATGAACAAATATCGGAACAAAACCCTTGAATTTTTTTACATTTATGTATACATGTGCGGCACGACTTGTTAAGACAACCCGTTTATGAGTGGAATAACATGACATAATAACATGACACAAAATATGAAGTTAGTGCGTGATTACTATTTTGATTAATGTGTTGAATGATCCAAACAGTGAAACCAAAATCTTGCTACGATCGACAAAGTGTTTTTCAGATGGGATTAACCTTACTAGGGCATCTAGAGTGGTTTTAATCGATGTTGTATGGAGTTGAAACGCAGAATATTAGTTAGTCTTATAGTCTTATCATCTTATAGCTCTACACAACCTTCTTTTGTCCAAGTCTATTTTCATTGCTCATAGTATGCGTTTCACCTAATGAGTTACACAAATTGGGAATGCAATTTTTTTGTTCAGAATATTTATAGTGTTCAAGGCTACTCACAAATTTAATTTTAGTTTTGTATGTGTATTCTTGTACTTTTTTTTCCAAGTGTAACTAGTCGAACTTATCAGGTGTTTCAAGTTATGACAAGGTTATGTCATAGTCTTGAAGCTATAGAGCACCTAGCGAGTTTGACTGGTTATACTTGGACGAAAAAGGTCAAGGGTGTCACTCAAAATTGAAATTATATTTATGAGTAGCCTTGATCCATACCAGTATTCACAAAACAATTGAATTCCAAATTTGTGGAACACATCGGGAGAAACGCATGCTATTAGCCGAGCTTATATCCTTGGAAAAAATAAAGTTGTGTATGGATATAATTTGGACAAGCCTATAAGACCGACTAATAACTTGCGTTTCAATTGGTGGGTTCCACACAACATCGATTAGAACCACTTTTGATTCCCCAATAAGGTTAATCACCTCAGAATAATGCTTTGTTGATGCTAGCAAGATTTTTACTTCACTTTTTAGATCATTGAACACATTAATCAAATTACCAATAAGACATCAACAATCTAATATTATGTCGTGATAGAAGTACGTGGAGATTGATACCCATTTATTTGGCTATGTAGGAACTTATACCATGAATATGGTATGGCCCATGGACCAATTAGAAGATAACAACAAGACACATATTTCTTAATAAGGAGGTCGACTCAGTTGCCAACCTGGTCGACCAGGGCAATTCTGGTCGGCCCTAGTACGATAGACATTGAAGTTAGCGTAGCCAACTCATAACATTCAACATCGTTATATAACTCCATCAAATTAAGTAGGTAGTGTGTGATTGGATGACGTTTTCAGTCCACCCCTCACGAGGGAGATATACAAATATTCGCTCATGTACTTTATAACCAACTTTATGATTATCCTCTCAGTGGCATGTAAAAATTGTACATGCCTAACCTATAAAGGTATGACACCTATCCCTCTCTATTCTCTTTCTTCTAACAGCCTATAGATTTCACACTACACCCTCATGGGTGGGGATTGAGATATTATATCCATACCGTTATACTGTCCATTGATGAGTGCATTAATCTTTATATTGTATGCCCAAATTTATACTTTGTCATGAACATTTTATTTTATTTAATAAGTTGTTAGGACCATTTTGTTAAATAAAGAAAACAATGCAAGAATAATTGAATTCATATTCAAGATGGTAATTTTAAAGGCAAAAAGGTGCATTTCAATAATTTATAATTTTCCTTTTGCTGGTAATAATGAAATTGGATGCAAATTGACGATCAATTGGAGAAAAGTGCAAAAAAAAAAATGATTTTTACGGTCGTTCGAAAGAAGTTGTTTATATTGAAAAGTTAAAATTTTTTATTCTCGGAATTGTATAAAATTCAACAAGCGTGTTCGTCAAGACCAAAGGGAGTGAAGTGTTCGGTTTCAACACTATTATTCAGATGACTGCAAAACACTTTTTGATCAATTAAATAGAGTTTCACCCTAAATCAAATACTTCACCTTTAGAGTTTAAAAAAGACCCCAGGGCTCACCATTTCAAAAGACTTTTTGGAAGCATATTTGAGAGAGTTTATTATTATTTGAGGGAAAATAATTGTTCTTTTGTGGGGTAATTTTTGTCAAGATTAATTGTGAGGAACAATTAAGTTGTAAGTATGATTCATTAATGAAAATTCTTATTCTTACTTGCAATCTTATTATGTTGTCCATGATGCTAGCTTAAATTCTCTACTAGGAATATGTGAAATTATCATGCTTGATTAGTATTATATAGTTAGCTTAATTTCTTTCTCATTCCCTACATGTTTTAAATATTTTAAAAATTCAGTGTCACCTAAAACGACACGGGAGTGTGTTTTAAACCTTCGAAAGTGAATGATAATTCATTTATTAAGAATTCAAGAGTGTAATTTTTGATGGGTTATTCTTACATTAAATTATTTGATATCTCATGCTTATATACAACGTTAAGACTTAAAGTTGATAATTCATACTCATTTTTCATCAAGGCTCACATGACTAGCCATGAACGCCGTGTAGTTGTACTGAATAGGGTAATCGTGTCCTTCTTTCGGATCACTATCGGTAAGGGTGGCATTATACACCTTAGATTTATTTTCCCCCTTCCTTAGTTTAGTGGGTCACTCAGCTACCCTATAGCCATAACCCTCCCAAACAAAATATCTTTTCGACTTATCCCTCTTAAGATTATCATTACAATTTTTAGGGAAGTGATCGATCTTGTTATACATGTTTTATCAAACCTTTTTGCATATTTCAATTTCTTATAAAATATGATAAATTTCTTGAATTTCTTTGCTATGATGGCCATATCCTCAAACTCAATATCAGATTCATCATCTGACGTAGGTGTTTCCTCCTTTCGGTCTTTCAAAGCAATGCCCTTATCCTTCTTCCTCTTCTTAGTCTTGGAGGAAAAAATGTCAAGCTCATAAGTTTGTAAATTCCCTACAAGATCTTCAAGTTTCTTAGAATCTAAAGTAATCAAAAAATTCAAAATCATCACTTTTGAATTAAATCTTTCATGCAACAACCTTAATATTCTCTTGATAACTCAATTTTCGAGATCTTCTCTCCCAAGGTAAAAGACGAGTTGACTATGTCAGACAGTTTGGCGTAATACTCATCAAATGTCTTACTCTCTAACATCTTTATAATTTCAAACTGAGTGGTAAGGTTTTGGAGTTTGGAAGCCTTAACAACACTAGTTCCTTAATGGGTGAGTTAGAGTATGTCCCAAGCCTCTTTTGACGTCTCACAAGTCATAATACGGAGAAACTCCTCCGGGGTAATAGAACAAAATAGAACATTTAAACCTCGAGAGTTATAATTTCTTAACCCGTGCTCAGCCCCACTCCATGTTTTTACGGGATTAGGTAACCTATTTTCTCCAACTAGGATTGTAGGTGGGGACCCAACCATTTAAAATCGCCTTCCATACCCACTCATTTATAGTCTTCAGTGTTGATTTCATACGCATTTTTCAGCATGTGTAGTTTGACTCATCAAACATCGGGGTTCTAATACCATCTAATCCACCCAAATTCATGCCTAACAACACTGGATCAAAACACAATAACTAAGTGCTCTATCTATTATACCAATTTGAGAACTACGGTGTGTGCTTAAGCAGGGATGGTCTTAACAAACAAAAAATCTATTTTTATATATTTTTTAATTTTAAAGAACAAAACTTTAAACAAATTAAATCCATTAAAGTTATTTGAGCAAATTAAACCATGTTATTGTGAAAAACCGATTTACCAAATAATATTTTTAACCTAAAACATGCATCTATGTGATAAAAAGATAAAATAAATAAATCATCCATAACACGCCGAATTACAAGGATAATCACAAAGGGAAAAACCTCGGATGGCCTATCTAAACTAATCACTATGGTAAAGTTAGCAAATACTAGATAATAGACATACTCAATGACTCGTATCACTCCCAAGTCTTATTTCCCTTCTATCATCAACATTTCCTCCATAATGCTACATAGGAGTCCACGCACGCAAGTTGACACAATGCACGAATCCACATATGCCTCGGTATCTATCGATTAGGCTCAGCAACCGTTTATGAAATCAAAACACAGAACATCGATTCTTCACCACTACATAACAAACCATAAGTACGGAGTTTATTGCACAAAACTTCTTTTCTCAAGATAAAAAGAAAATTAACTTTGGTTCCCAATATAAAGATCTCAAAGCTTATGAATAATTAAACTTGGATCTTTAAACTCAATGGGAGAAACAAGTGTTTTAGAACTTTTGTAAAAATATAGGGAATTGATTTTCGCCAAAAGTGCTTCAAAAATTGAGTCCAACACGCCTTAAATAGTGAAAATACGAATTTTAAGACACACTCATTCGAACGATATTGCATAGTTTTTTTGAAAGAGAAGGCAATTTCATTCTAAAGAAAACTAAGTTCGTTCGAACGAGAAGCCTTTTTTGTTCTAATGAAGTTCCAATAAGCTTCCAACGGGTGCCCTTCTGTTTGACAGAGAGAGCCCGTTAAATATTCATTAGATATCCATTCTAACGAGGTTCCAAAGGTCGTTTGAACAAGATATATACTTCGTTCTAACAAAAATGGTTTTTCGTTCTAATGAGGTCTGAGTTTTTTCTAACAAAGTAAAACCAAAAAACAATATCTTCAAAAATAATTTTAAAATTATAGTCCTAAAATTTGTGTTTAAAAAGCCAAAAATATTTCCAAGGATCATATTCCAAATGAACGTGAAGCCAAACTTGGCATGTAAAACATGGCACCATATATCCACTTTAAAGCCTGGCCTCTGTATCTTCTTCAAACATTTCATTGGCTTGCGATATTTACAATAAAAAGCCTAACATATGACTCAATATTTTGTCCGAAATTATGCCAATTATAAACAAATTGAATTGATTGGAAATTTTCCCATACAAGGTGTAAAGGAAGAAGAAGTCGTACAGCTAAAGCCCAAATTAGGAAGCAAATCTCGTTGGTGTGAAGCCAATCATAAGCCCTCTCATCTCTATCATGAAACCTACAAGTTATGCTAATGTGGATTGTTGATACTAAAATTAATATGCTGATATGGACGAATAATATGAGAACACGTGTCAATCTACTTGGCACAATAGCAACGAGGAAGTTCATTTCCCCGACCAACTCATGGTCTCTCTGAGCAACGAGGGTACACCGAGGAACTTCAGCACTCCGAGGTACTCTAGCGCTCCGAGGAACTCCTGAGCAACGAGCAACTAAGGCGGTCCGAGCTGCATCTCGGCCATAGCATTAATTGCCAGATAATCAACAGTTCAATTATTCATTGAATGTTCATCATCTTGACGCACACGCTGCATTAAATGTATTACTCTTTCATATGTATATCATTTAATGTATCAACCCTTTTATGTACAACCTAAGGGCTATAAATACCTTGTATCGCCCTCATTCAAAGGGATCGGAATTTCTTGAGAGAACTTGTACTCGAGAATTCCCAAACACTCAGCAATAACATAACAGTGGACGTAGGCCATTCATATAAGGCTGAACCACTTTAAAAATCTTTGTCTCATTTTATTTATCTGTGATTGAATAATTAGAGCGATCTAATTTTTTACATCAACAGATTGGCGCCGTCTGTGGGAAACGATTGTTACTATCATTTTTCACCAAAAATCATTCATCATCAATGGCGGATAATCCAGAATCTAGCAATCGAAACGCTGGAAATATTGGAAATCCTCCGAATCCCTCTGCACCTCCAGATCTGGCCGGGATTATGACGAATCTGGCTCAAGGACAAATCGCCATGCAGGAAACAATGAGGCAACTCATACAAACCCTTCATGGCGGTGCACCTGCACGTTCAGGACATCGAAGTGGTTAGAGGAAAACTTATTTACTTTCTTCAGGATCCAGGCGTACTGAGTCATATCGGAATGAGGATTCTGATGATTTCTCCTATCAACCTGGGCGAACTTCGTCAATAAAGGCTACAGATACTGATCAACGTATCACTCTCTCTCCAGAAAGACCCAGTGCCTTGGAAAGATTGAGTAGGGTGTCTCCTTTTAGTCGATTAGGCCCTAGGAGGAATAGGAGTCCACCTAAGACCATGTCGAGGAGTTTTCGACGACCATCAGATCTAAGAGAAGGATCAGCACAATCACGACCAGTTGCTCGTCAAGATAAATATCAAGAGGCCACACCAGAATAATCAATTGCTCGAACTAATAAGCCCGAGGAAGGAAACGATGCGTGGAAGGGTTCCATTCAGCGCTTGGAGGATAGATTGGGAGAAATGGCCAAGGCAAAGAACCCCCTACAACGAACTTTTGTTCGAGGAACACCTTTTGTACAGGCCATTGTGAATTTTCCTACACCGTCAAAATTCAAAGCACCTGTAGTGACCCCCAAATATGATGGAAAGACAGATCCTGTTCTTCACATAGAGCAATATCAAGCTGCCGCCGACATCTATGTCGTCCCCGACGAGATGAGATGCAGAGCGTTCTCAGGAACTCTTACTGGAGCTGCCCAGATATGGTACAACAATCTTCCTAGGGGTAAGATTTCAACTTTCTTTCAGTTGGTCGAGTTGTTTACTGGTAATTTCTATTTTGGAGCAAAGCCAGTAAAACGAGTAGCACACTTGTTAAGTGTTAGACAAAAATCTGGTGAGAGTACTAGAGATTACATAACTCGTTTCAATAACGAGAAGCTGGAAGTCATAGATTACGAAGAAAATATAACAATCACCACCTTGATGAGTGGGTTGTTGCCTAATAAATTGTATTACACCTTGGCGAAAGATCCACCTAGAACTATGTCAGAGTTGATGGTAAAAGCGGCCAAAATCATGAATGCCAAGGAGGCTATGGCTGCAAAGAAGAATATGGATAAAGAAACCAAGTTGGAAGTCGACAAATCTAGGAAGAAAGAGCATAAAAGCAATGGTGGAGATAAACATTCCAAGAATAAATGGGAAGTCATGAAGAAGTACGATAATTATACTCCTTTGAAAATGGGTATTAATCATGTCTTGGAAGAAATCAAGAACAACGAGGAGGTAAAATGGCCAAAGAAACTGAGATCAGACCCTGATTCGAGGAGTAGAGATAAATATTGCGAGTTTCATAAAGATAATGGTCACATGACCAAAAACTGCATAGCTCTTCAGAACGAGATTGAAACACTCATCCGAAGAGGAAAACTAGCAAATATGTTGATCGAGGAAGTGAAAGAAAAAATAATGATCGAACTAGAGAAAGGTCTAGATCTCCTCGTCGTGTAGAGGAGAAGAAGAAGAGGGACCACGAAGATGATCCAGATGATGACCCCGATCTTCCCAAGAAGCCAAGGCAGCCAGAACGAGAGGTATTTTCCATACGTTTTGGATCATTTGATTGTAATGTTATTACAGGAGGAGATGCAGGAAAAGGAGACCTTACTGCAGAAAGAAAAGCTTACCTCGGAGAGGCTCAAGCTTGTTCATATATTCAGCGAATAAATCTGGCCGAGGATGATCGTCCGAGGAAGGTAAACAAAGAGAAGTTGGTCATTGGCTTTTCAAAAAATGACCTGGCAGGTGTCCTTTATCCTCACGACGATCCTCTGGTGATCAAAATGAGGATGAAGGAAGTAGTGATTTCAAGGGTGTTGGTAGACAATGGAAGTTCGGCAGACATCATGTACTATTCATGCTTTGACAGCTTGTATCTGAAATTATCTCAATTGGAACCGTATCACAGACCCCTCCTGGGTTTTGCTGGTGAGAAAGTTTTTCCACTTGGGACGATCAAGTTGGATATATTCATTGGAACTTGGCCTGCTTGTCGAACAGAAAGAATACACTTATTTGTGATGGATAAGAATGTGCAGTCAGCCTACAACATCATCATGGGAAGAGTTGGTTTGAAGAAGTTTGAAGCAGTTCCATCTACAGTGCATCAATGCTTAAAATTCCTAATAAACTTTGGAGTAGGAGTTGTGAAAGGTGATCAAAAAGTAGCTCGGGAATGCTATTATTCATCTGCTGAGCAAGAGGAGCTTGAGGAATCAAGGAAAAAGACTACTACCTACCAGGTGGAAAAAGATACAGAGATTGAAACTCTCGATCCCAGAGATGAATCCCAACTTGTGAAAGGACAGGTGGTGGAATCTACAGAAAATGTTATTCTGGACGATGAGCACCCTGAACGAGTAACCCAGATAGGTTCATCATTGGATGCTTCAATAAAACAGGAGTTGATAACTTTCTTGAGAGATAGGAAGAAAACTTTTGCATGGAGTCATGAAGACATGCCAGGAATAGATCCAAACTTCCTATGTCATGAACTCAATGTGAATAAGGAGATCAAGCCCGTAAAGCAGAGAAGAAGGGTATTTAGCCCCGAGAAGAATCAAGCCATTCAAGAGGAAGTCGACAAGCTCCAGAAGGCTCAATTCATTGAAGATGTGAAATATCCGGACTGGTTGGCGAATGTGGTGATGGTAAAGAAGAAAAACAACAAATGGAGAATGTGTGTTGATTTCACTGATCTCAACAAGGCCTGCCCAAAGGATCATTTCCCATTGCCCAGAATTGACCAGCTAGTTGATGCTACATCGGGGCATGAGCTGCTCAGCTTCATGGACGCTTACTCTGGCTACAACCAGATCAAGATGAAACCTGAAGACAGGGAGAGTACTTATTTTATTACCCCTAGGGGTACTTATTGTTATAATGTTATGCCTTTTGGTTTAAAAAATGCACGAGCAATGTTGTCAATTTTATAAAATACCGCAAGTGCACGGGCTATTATAGAATAGCGAGTGTAAGTACGGGTCGAACCCACAGAGATCTATCATTTTTTAAAAAAAAAATAATTGTGACTGTCCAACTAGACTAAATTGGGTTGGAGATGAAATGTATTATTAAACTAAGCAACACAAACAAGAAATAGGAGTACGAGAGATATAATCAAGGTAGCGTGAAAACTAGGACATTGGATCCATTTATCACGTTAAACTAACACTGTGCAATAATTTAAATTCGTCATTCCCGATTTTATAACTCAAATTAAACCGGCTCTCGTCGTATTTAATTCGGAAAATAAAACGTGAGAAGTCCAAAATAAAATTTAACGTCTCTAAATTTAGACGCCTAAAATCCCTATTCCCTTAAAAAGTTCACTTTTAAATTTTAAAATATAGTCTTTAAGCATGGGCTATCAATCAATTTAATAAAAGTATAACCCATCAAAAAGTACTCATACTTAAAATATAAAAATGATTTTTTTTTCAAATAATGCCGAAGGTTTAAAACGCACTCTCGTGTCGTTTTAAATGAATACCAAATTTTTAAAACTTTTAGCACATATCGGGAAATAAAGACGAAATTAAATCACACACAGTATTAATCACACATGATAAATTTCACCTAGTCCTAGTGAGGAAATTAAGCTAGCATAATTGTAGACATAATAAAATTGCAAGAATGAATACTCAATTTCATTAAATAAACAAACTTACAATTGATGTGTCACAAATAATCTTGACAAAAATTCCACCCACAAAATAATTATAGGCCCTCTCTAAAGCTCTCTCTATCACCCCCTAAAATAATGAACCCAAGGGTCCTATTTATAGGCTTAGAATTAGGGTATTTTAGTTGGTGTAAAACACCCTTTTAATTGATTTATATGAATTATAAATTCCTAAAAATCAACCAAAAAAAAGAGTCCCACGGAATATCTTGAAAATCACGTAATGGTCAGCTCCAAATCCCTTGATTTTCGGACTAAGAAGCTGTCAAACCTTATCTCTTTAAGGCTGCGTTTGGGTGCAATTTGGGCTTGTGAATTTTTTACCAAAAAATTAAGGTCAGGGGGAAGAATCGAACCCCTGACCTTCTCCTTCCACGCGCGCGCGAGACCACTGAACCAAGCAGCGTTCTTGTAATAATAGCTGCTTCAATAATACATAACCCATTCCCATTTCCAGAAATTGCACTCTTCCACTTTGGCCCCTTAACTTTGTACTTCTTTAAATTATTCCCACAATCTTCATATCTTCACTAAATCACCTCGGATCTTCACCAAACTTCAGGGGTACCTGCAAAAATATAAAATAACTTATATTAATTCAATTTCAGCCCCAGAAAGTTTAGAAAATTATGAATTTACCCTTATTTATATTTTTGACCCCGGAATTCATAACTTTTTCATTTTAACTCCAAATTCAACCAAATTTCAGAGGGAACTTTATTTTGCCTAGATAAACATTTAAAAATTATTTTCAGGCCCATAAAGTTTTTTGAAATTACAATATTACCCCCGGAGTTATTAAAATTGTATTTTTTAACTCGGATTTTATTCAAACCTGCATTTTTCTTTTATTTTTCGAAAACAACTCTAAAAACTCATTATTTAAGATACAATGGGTCTAACAAGGCCTAGATTTGGGCATAATTCATACAAAATAATGCACTCATCAAATACCCCCAAACCTAAACTTTGCTAGTCCTCGAGCAAAACTAAAATTTTAAAATCTAACTCACTTTCGTAGGAATCACGATTGCACTTAGCATGTGCAACAAGCCGTTAAACCTCTAGGTTACCCTAGTGGACGAGTTTTGTCTCGTGAGGGTTTGCAGTGAATATACCCACAAAATTCAAAAGCTTGACTCAATACAAATGACTAAAAAGTAATATAACCAAGTTTGAATGCAAACTTCATAAATATAGTAGAATTTCATTTCTCAATCTCAACTTATTGTGTGTGCATAGCCAATATAACCGTCAATTTTAAAAGATTTGATCGTTGCTTTTCTTATCCGAAAGTTCGTTTTGATTTCAAAATCTCACAGAATGCACTCACAATCGAACACTCGGAAATGGGTTATTTTCTCTCGGTATATGTGAATAAAAGAGTAAATTTATATGAACAAATTTCACATATACATAATAAAAAATGGAGTTTTATACAATGGATGAATATGATCTCATGAACAGAAAATCGATTACTTGTTGAAAATATTGAATCACACCATAGATCCTATTCGACTTCTCTCCACACTTTAACTAACTTCACTTGAGATCCATTAGGACTTTCTTTGGTTGTATTGTAGGCTCGGATTTTAGCTAGAAAGAATGGCTTTGGAGTTCAAAATTTTCTGAGAATATAGAGATTTTTCTATATTTTGACTTTAAGCACTTTTTCTTCTAACCTTCATTTGTCTTTTTCTTTTCAAGCTCACATTTTTTTTTTTTTTTTGTACTCACATTCGTGCAACCTCTTTTTCTTTTGGCCTTTTTCCTACCGTAATTTTACCCTAGTATTCTCAGAAAATAGGTATGGCTTGTTTTTATAGGCTTTAGACTCCCAGTTGGAGTTGGGTAGGATAATGGGTTTTCAACAAAAGGCTTATTTTCTTTTTGGCTCAATTGGGCTTGCAATGGAATATTATAAAAAGGTTGGAATTTAAGCTTATTTTTGGGCTTTCAAACGATGGCCTAATCTCATTTCTCAAGTTTTGTTAATCTGATTTGTGTCTCAAGACGACTTACTAAGACTTCTAGTGCTTAAGATTCACATTTTGACCTTTTGTTTTCAGTAATCGAACAAAACAAAGAATTTAAGATCATCAACGAATTTATCACTGAAGGAAAGATTGAGTAATTTTAACTCGGATTGATTTAAATCTCTCGAAAACGATGAATGGCACAAAATCTCATCGGGTTAAAATCTCCACATTTATTCGTTAAGCATATTAACTTTCGCCTCAATATCCATTGTTGATCATATTATATGGCTAATGTGTAAAAATTTCATAAGATGAGAGATCCATGAATTAATTCTATATTAAGAAATTGTTTCAAAACTCAATTATATTGAAAATCTTTTTGGATTTTTTTTTTTAAGCGGAGAAAAATGACCTCAATACCCCCAAACCTAATTTCTACATTGTCCTCAATGTTCACGACAAAAATTTAAAAGGTGGGAAAGATATGAAGGATATTACCGTAATGAGGGACTTTTTCCAACGCACAATTCCTGTAAAACAAAAAGTATGATACAACAACAATGACCCATTTTCATGTTCACTCGTGGTACACAGGGTCTTGGAGGAGAATATCCTCCACTTTTCGATCTCGCAATTCCAGATATGGCTTCAACCTTTGACCATTAACTTTGAAAATTTCACCATTTTTAGGATTCTCTATCTCAACCGCCCCATGTGGGTAGACTGTCCTAACAATAAAGGGACCGGACCATCTAGACCTCAACTTACCGGGAAAGAGATGCAGTCTAGAATTGTACAAGAGAACTTTTTGTCCAGGCTCGAATGACTTCCGTAGGATGGACTTGTCATGGAACATTTTCATTTTCTCTTTATACAATTTTGCATTTTCGTACGCATCATTCCTAATCTCTTCCAACTCATTAAGTTGTAGTTTCGGACCTCTCCCGCAGCAGGTAAATCGAAATTGAAGGTCTTAATGGCCCAATAGGCCTTGTGTTCTAACTCTACCGGAAGGTGACAGGCTTTTCCATAGACAAGCCTATACGGGGACATACCAAATGGTGCTTTGTAGGCAGTGCGATAAGCCCACAATGCATCCAATAACCTTAAGGGCCAATCCTTTCGGTTTGGATTCACTGTCTTCTCGATGATTTTCTTGATTTGCCTATTGGAAACTTCAACTTGACCACTGGTTTGAGGGTGATAAGAACACCCTACTTTGTGCGTGACTGAGTACTTTTTCATAAGACTTTCGAAGGATCGATTACAGAAATGGGTTCCCTGATCACTAATGATGGCTCGAGGCGTGCCGAAACGGGAGAAAATATTTTCTCGAATGAATTTGACCACCACGTGGCGATCATTCGTCCTACATGGTATGGCTTCTACCCACTTAGACACATAATCAACTGCCAAAAGAATGTAGAGATTTCCGTAGGAATTTAGAAATGGACCCATAAAATCAATGCCCCAACAGTCAAAAACCTCGATAATCAGAATGGGATTTAAGGGCATCATATTCTTGCGTGTGATCTTTCCTAACCGTTGGCAACGGTCACAACTCCTACTGTAATCATTCGAGTCACGAAAAATGGTGGGCCAATAGAATCCACACTGCAAGATTTTTGCAGCGGTCTTTTTAGCACTGAAATGACCTCCACAGGCTTGGTCATGGCAGAAAGAGATTACGCTTTGAATCTCGTGATCGGGGACACACTTTCGAATGATTTGATCGGGACAATACTTGAAAAGATACGGGTCATCCTAAAAGAAATGTTTAACTTCCTTTAAAAATTTGGAACAATCTTGCTTAGACCAATGTAGTGGCATTTCACCTGTCACAAGATAGTTCACAATATCGGCGAACCATGGAAGCTGAGAAACAAGCATCAGTTGCTCATCGGGAAAGGAGTCATTTAGTGGCAGCAGGTTATCGAAAGATTCATTGGTTAACCTAGACAAATGATCCGCCACTACATTCTCACACCCTTTCTTATCCCGAATTTCAAGGTCAAACTCTTGCAGTAATAGGACCCACCTAATGAGACGAGCCTTAGCATCCTTTTTAGACAAAAGGTATCGCAGGGACGAGTGATCGGTGAAAATGACAACTTTGGATCCTATCAAGTAAGACCTAAACTTCTCAAGAGCAAAAACAACAGCGAGAAACTCTTTTTCAGTCGTGGAATAGTTCAATTGGGCATCATTAAGAGTTCTACTGGCATAATAGATAACGTGAGGAAGTTTCTCATTACGCTGACCTAGAACCGCACCTATGGCATAGTCGGAAGCGTCACACATGATCTCAAACGGCTGATTCCAGTCGGGAGATCTCATAATAGGTGCAGAGGTTAATTCCGTCTTTAGCCTTTCAAAGGCATGAACGCATTCGTTAGTGAAATCTAAGGGTGTGTCCTTGGCAAGAAGATTGCACAAGGGTCGAGAGATTTTGCTAAAATCCTTAATAAATCTCCGATAAAAACCGGCGTGTCCTAAGAATGATCGAACTTCACGCACAGTTTTAGGGGGTGGGAGATTAGCAATGAGATCTATTTTAGCTTTATCTACCTCAATACCCTTTTCAGAAATGATGTGACCTAGCACTATGCCTTGTTTGACCATAAAGTGACACTTCTCCCAATTAAGCACAAGGTTCTTTTCCTTACACCTCTTCAGAACGAGGGTGAGGTGATGGAGGCACTCATCAAAACTAGACCCAAATACAGAAAAATCATCCATAAAGACTTCAAGAAACCGCTCCACCATATCCGAAAAGATACTCATCATGCACCGCTGAAAGGTGGCGGGTGCATTGCATAACCCAAAGGGCATGCGTCGGTAGGCAAAAGTACCAAATGGACAAGTGAAGGTGGTTTTCTCTTGATCCTCAGGAGCGATGGGAGTTTGATTGTAGCCGGAGTAACCGTCGAGAAAACAGTAATATGGATAGCCGGATAATCTCTCTAGCATTTGGTCTATGAAAGGAAGGGGAAAGTGATCCTTCCTTGTAACAGCGTTCAACTTCCTATAATCAATACACACTCGCCAACCGGTTTGAATCCTAGTGGGTACTAACTCATCATCGTTATTTTTCACCACCGTAACACCGGATTTCTTAGGGACCACTTGAACGGGACTGACCCATTGGCTATCAGAGATGGGGTAAATGATACCCGCATCGAGCAATTTTAGCACCTCGGCTCGGACGACCTCTTTCATATTGGGATTAAGTCTACGTTGTGCTTCACGGGAATTTTTAGCATTGTCTTCTAAGTGTATCCTATGCATGAACACCGAGGGACTTATCCCCTTAATGTCGGCTATGGTCCATCCTATGGCTTCCTTGTGTTCGTTGAGAACACGCAACAGTTTATATTCCTGTTCTTTGTCTAAGTCAGACGCGATGATAACAGGTAAGGATTCAGAAGGTCCTAAGAACCTATACTTGAGCGTTTCAGGAAGTGGCTTCAATTCAAGCTCGGGAGCTTTCTCAATTGAGGGTGGAATATGTGATGAGGAAAGTGAGAGGGGCTCAGGTTTAGACTTCCAATTTCCTACTTCCATGATAGGGGCAGAGTCGAGGAGGGCATTGACTTCTTCGATGGACTGCTCGACATCAAATTCGGACCCAAAAAAGGCAAGACAAGATGCTAAAGGGTCGTCATTATAAGTTTGCTCGAAAGTCTCTTGGACAATACTGTCAATCATGTCGACATCCATGGGTTCATCGTTATCGGGTGGCTGTTTGGCCAAATTGAACACATTAAGGTCCATAGTCATGTTCCCAAAGGATAGGTTCAATTGGCCGCTTCGACACCTAATGACGGCATCAGATGTGGCGAGGAAAGGACGACCCAAAATAACAGGGATTTGTGCAATAGGATTTTTCACTTGTTGGGTGTCCAAGACAACAAAGTCGACAGGAAATATAAAGTCACCCACTTTAATTAGGACGTCCTCAACAATACCTCTCGGGATTTTCACAGAACGGTCGGCTAAGGACAAGGTAATCCTAGTCGATTTCAACTCCTCCAAACCTAGTTTCTCGTATACGGTGTACGGCAGAAGATTCACGCTTGCTCCTAAATCTAGAAGTGCCTTATCGATGAGGTACTCCCCTATCTTGATAGAGATCGTCGGAGTACCGGGATCCTTATACTTGATGGGAGTTCGATATGAAATGATCGAGCTTGCTTGCTCGGCGAGAAAAGCTTTCTTGGGTACGTTGGTGCTTCGCTTGAAGGTACAAAGGTCCTTTAGAAATTTCGCATAGGATGGGACTTGTTGAATAGCATCAAGCAGTGGGATATTGATTTGTACTTGCTTGAATACTTCCAACATCTTATCAACTTGCGCCTTTTTCTTTTGTGGCACCAAACGCTGTGGAAATGGAGCTTTTGGTACATAGGTCTCTACAGATTGCTCGGAAGGTAAAGGTGAGGATGAAGTTGGAGACACGGGTGGATCTTCCTTTGCCTTACCTTTCTCGGATTCACTCTCGGTAGGTGGTGAAATGTTTGTCTCTACTTCCTTGCCAGACCTAAGCGTGATAATGGCTTTTGCATGCTCTTGGGGGTGTGATGTGCTCGTGTCGCCTTGAATAAGAAATTGACCCCTTGGCATGTTACCCTTTGGATTGGGTTCTGGCTGACTTGGGAATGTTCCCTTATTCCTCTCACTCAATGCATTAGCTAGTTGGCTCATTTGGACCTCGAGTTTGGTAATGGCTTGCGTATTCGCGTGCATGCTTTGCTGGGTAGATTGGAGGACATTTTGCGTGGTTTGCTGGAATTGAAGGGTACTTTGGGCAAGAAGGTTCATCGAATCCTCTAAAGATTGAATCTTTTGGGATGAGGGATTCGAGAGTGCAGTGGCATTCTTTTGGAAACCCGGGGGTGGGTTATCGGAAGATTGACTTCCACTTCCTTGGTATTGACCCTTGGACCATGAAAGATTGGGGTGGTCTCGCCATCCCGAATTGTATGTATTGGAATAGGGGTCATACTTTGGCCTATTTTGGTAGAGGGCATTGGCTTGCTCGGTGAGTGCCTTGTGGGCCGGAAGGGCAGGGCAATTCTCGACTAAGTGGTCGAATGCATCACAAAGT
This sequence comes from Sambucus nigra, assembly GCA_949130495.1. NCBI lineage: Eukaryota > Viridiplantae > Streptophyta > Magnoliopsida > Dipsacales > Adoxaceae > Sambucus > Sambucus nigra. Next base: position 360,401,059 of record OX422209.1, on the reverse strand, counting down.
ATACACACAGGGGAACCTACATGTTGAACGGCCGCAGATGCGGTTCGATTTTCCTCATTGCTTGTCTCTAAAGCTTCTAAACGTCGGGCTAATGTGGCCACTTTGGCATTTAAAGCATAACTTTGTTCAACTTGGTGAGCGAAACCCTCATTCGAAGTGGTGGATCTAGATTCTCTATTGGGTGCCCATCGCTGGGACTTTTTGGCTATGGATTCTAGAAATACCCACGCATCGACCTCACTCTTCTCGGTAAAATCACCATTACATAGTGACTCGAGCATAGTTCGGGTGTTACAATCGAACCCCTCATATAAAATTTGGACTTGGCGTCCCATCTCAATTCCATGGTGCGGACATTGCAGCAACAATCCTTGAATCGCTCCAAATACATCCACAATGCTTCTCCCTCCTTTTGGCTAAATGTGTTGATGGCGTGACGTATCGACGCCGTCTTTTGGTTAGGAAAGAATTGTTGTAGGAAGGTGACACTCATTTGGTTCCAAGTGGTGATGGATTCAGGTTTTAACGAGTTAAACCAACTCTTAGCTTTGTCTTTCAACGAGAACGGGAACAATTTAAGCTTAACAATCTCATCGGAGAGTTGTTGGTACTTAATGGTCCCACATATCTCCTCGAATTCACGCACGTGAAGGTACGGATCCTCTTTTTCAGTACCCCGAAACACGGGCAACAGTTGGATTGTTCCCGAATGGAATTGGAAATTATTTGCATTGTGATCGGGGAGAAGTATGCATGAACGCTGACTAGACCTAGTTGGATAAAGGTAGTCTTTAAGGGCACGTGGTGCTAACTCGTCTCCCATCTCGGTGAATATCGAAAATCTACCTACGTAGGTATCGGGAATGCTAGACTCCACACTTGACAAACGACCGGTATGATTTCGAAACCAACTTCGCATGCACTCAGCTCACTCGATTTTTTTTTTATGTGATGAAAAATAATATGACTCAAACCACGTAATTCCTAGCTAACACACAGCAAATTGAATTATTTAATTTAGGTGAGGGGAATTTCAATTTTAAAATCTAGTTTTCCCGAGATTAATTGACGACAACAAGGGTCTCCAAATTAATCTCCCTAATTAGACAGCTCCTACTCTTTGACAAGGGAGAATTTAAAAGACGACCAACTACGGTTATCGCCTCAAAACCCGTTTTTTCCTCCAGGTAGGTGGTCGGTACGAAGACACATTAAAAACCACCAATCCTAGACAAGGTGAAACGGAATTGATTTGACAAGTTCGCGTTGGAGTAGCTTTTAACTCTAGCCTTGTTAAGAGGTTTCCTATGAGCTATGTGATATCCTAAGGCCAATGTCTAATTGATTTTAAATTAAATGTGATGGCTCGGGATATGCAAATGCTTGGATAATTAGTGATTTTCGGGCCAAGGAGAGGTGATGAGATCCCCACCTTATCTTTCACACGGGTTTTGCCCTTAAGTCAATTTATGCAACGTGCTAAATTAAATGCGAAATTAAACCACGTAGGAGCACCCCAAAAAAAAAACGTACCTCCGGCGTGGACTTTTTACAGTCACTTGTTTACGCCGGGCCGAAGTTTAACTTGACGTCGATCGGAGGGAAACGCCGCCTACGTTTCAGTTGTCCCCGAGAGTTCCTTGTGCCCGTGGCAAGATTGCACAATTTTTTTTTGTTCGCGTTCGCGCACCGTTGGACAATTTTTCGGATTTTTCGTCACTTTTTTTTTTATATGCTCCTGAAGAAAGAAAAAAAAAAACTACACCGAACGTAAAGTGCGACATATGCAAAAAAAAAAATTACGAAAAGAGAGGGAAAAAAAACGACACACGCACTAGTGGTGTATTTAACAAGAAAAAAAAAACACTTACGAAACAATTTTTTTTTTTTTTTTTTTTTTCCAGGAATTTTTACTTTTTTTTTTTTAATGAATTTTTACTAACAAAGATGCGAAAAAAAAAAAAAAAAAAAAAAAAAACTAGTCCGAAAATCACAACTTTTTTTTATAAAAAAAAACGAACAAATCCCCGGCAACGGCGCCAAAAACTTGTTGTCAATTTTATAAAATACCGCAAGTGCACGGGCTATTATAGAATAGCGAGTGTAAGTACGGGTCGAACCCACAGAGATCTATCATTTTTTAAAAAAAAAATAATTGTGACTGTCCAACTAGACTAAATTGGGTTGGAGATGAAATGTATTATTAAACTAAGCAACACAAACAAGAAATAGGAGTACGAGAGATATAATCAAGGTAGCGTGAAAACTAGGACATTGGATCCATTTATCACGTTAAACTAACACTGTGCAATAATTTAAATTCGTCATTCCCGATTTTATAACTCAAATTAAACCGGCTCTCGTCGTATTTAATTCGGAAAATAATACGTGAGAAGTCCAAAATAAAATTTAACGTCTCTAAATTTAGACGCCTAAAATCCCTATTCCCTTAAAAAGTTCACTTTTAAATTTTAAAATATAGTCTTTAAGCATGGGCTATCAATCAATTTAATAAAAGTATAACCCATCAAAAAGTACTCATACTTAAAATATAAAAATGATTTTTTTTTCAAATAATGCCGAAGGTTTAAAACGCACTCTCGTGTCGTTTTAAATGAATACCAAATTTTTAAAACTTTTAGCACATATCGGGAAATAAAGACGAAATTAAATCACACACAGTATTAATCACACATGATAAATTTCACCTAGTCCTAGTGAGGAAATTAAGCTAGCATAATTGTAGACATAATAAAATTGCAAGAATGAATACTCAATTTCATTAAATAAACAAACTTACAATTGATGTGTCACAAATAATCTTGACAAAAATTCCACCCACAAAATAATTATAGGCCCTCTCTAAAGCTCTCTCTATCACCCCCTAAAATAATGAACCCAAGGGTCCTATTTATAGGCTTAGAATTAGGGTATTTTAGTTGGTGTAAAACACCCTTTTAATTGATTTATATGAATTATAAATTCCTAAAAATCAACCAAAAAAAAGAGTCCCACGGAATATCTTGAAAATCACGTAATGGTCAGCTCCAAATCCCTTGATTTTCGGACTAAGAAGCTGTCAAACCTTATCTCTTTAAGGCTGCGTTTGGGTGCAATTTGGGCTTGTGAATTTTTTACCAAAAAATTAAGGTCAGGGGGAAGAATCGAACCCCTGACCTTCTCCTTCCACGCGCGCGCGAGACCACTGAACCAAGCAGCGTTCTTGTAATAATAGCTGCTTCAATAATACATAACCCATTCCCATTTCCAGAAATTGCACTCTTCCACTTTGGCCCCTTAACTTTGTACTTCTTTAAATTATTCCCACAATCTTCATATCTTCACTAAATCACCTCGGATCTTCACCAAACTTCAGGGTTACCTGCAAAAATATAAAATAACTTATATTAATTCAATTTCAGCCCCAGAAAGTTTAGAAAATTACGAATTTACCCTTATTTATATTTTTGACCCCGGAATTCATAACTTTTTCATTTTAACTCCAAATTCAACCAAATTTCATAGGGAACTTTATTTTGCCTAGATAAACATTTAAAAATTATTTTCAGGCCCATAAAGTTTTTTGAAATTACAATATTACCCCCGGAGTTATTAAAATTGTATTTTTTAACTCGGATTTTATTCAAATCTGCATTTTTCTTTTATTTTTCGAAAACAACTCTAAAAACTCATTATTTAAGATACAATGGGTCTAACAAGGCCTAGATTTGGGCATAATTCATACAAAATAATGCACTCATCAAGCAACATACCAGCGGCTGATGAACAAGGTTTTTGCCGAGCAAATCAGTTGCAATATGGAAGTCTATGTCGATGATATGCTGACAAAAAGCAAGAAAGATGCTGATCATCTAGTTGATTTAAGTCAAACTTTTGATCAACTAGATAAATACCAGATGAAGCTCAACCCAACGAAGTGCACATTTAGAGTACGAGAAGGAATGTTCCTCGGGTACATCGTCAACCAAAGAGGCATTGAGGCAAATCCAGAAAAGATCAAAGCTCTTTTAGGGTTGCGATCGCCAACGACGAAGAAAGAGGTGTAGAGTCTTACAGGACGAGTTGCAGCGCTCAACAGATTTGTATCTCGAGCAACAGATAGATGCTTACCATTCTTCAAAACACTTCGAAAAACTTTCGAGTGGAATGATGAATGTGAAAAAGCCTTTCAAGACTTGAAGAAATATCTGGGAACACCTCCACTGTTGTCAAGGCCAATAACGGGAGAAAAATTGTACTTATACCTGGCAGTATCAGAGCATGCAGTCAGCTCGGCATTGATCAGATTGGAGAATGGAGTCCAGAAGCCAATTTATTACACAAGTAAGGCTTTCCGAGGTGCAGAGATCAGGTACCCAAAGCTGGAAAAATTGGCATTAGCATTAATTGAAGCAAGTAGAAGAATGAGGCCATATTTCCAGGCCCATACCATCGTCGTTTATACCGACATGCCATTAAGACAAGCCCTTCATAAGCCAGAAAAGTCAGGGAGACTGATGTACTGGGCAATAGAGCTCGGTGAATATGATATTGTGTATGAACCCAGGTCATCATTGAAAGGGCAAGCTGTAGCAGATTTTATAGCAGAGTTTACATATCCTGGTACCCCCAAGGAACAAAAGTCGCTCACTGACCAACCTGTGGATGTTACAGTATCAACAGACATAAGTCCAGATCAACTACGGTTGGTAAAAGGGCTTGTGGATGTAGAAAGATCATCAAATTCAAACCCAGACCAACTCCGGTTGGTAAAAGGGCGAGAAGAGATGGTCGACGAGGAGCGAAAATTACCAGGGGAGGATGAAAGGAAACAACAGATATTTCACCGAGGAACTCTGTCAGAAAATAAATTTGAAGACGAGTTACCTACATGGAGATTGTATGTAGATGGGTCATCTTGCACAGCAGGTTGTGGAGCAGGGATTGTTTTAAAAACCCCAGACGAGATCGACATAGAATATGCCTTGCGATTTCAATTCAAAACATTTAATAATGAGGCTGAGTATGAAGCCATGATAGCAGGTCTTAATTTAGCAAAGATTATGGAAGCACAACAAGTGATATTATTCAGTGATTCTCAATTAATTGTGAATCAGGAGATGGGAACATATGCGGTTAAAGGAGAATTAATGGTCAAGTATCATGCAAAGGTGATGGAATTGCTGGCAGAATTTGACGCCATTCAGTTGATCAGAATACCCAGAATAGAAAATGCACAAGCAGACGCATTGGCCCGACTAGCATCAGCTACTCGTACCGAGCTGCGAAGAACGATACCAATTGGAGTACTGGAAAGTCAGAGCATAGATGAAAACTTGACGATGAATGTTATTACCCTTGATTTAAGACCATCTTGGATGGATCCCATCAGGGCATATATTGAAGAGGGAGAATTGCCAGAGGACAAGCTCGCGGTAAAGAAATTGAAGTTTAAAGCTGCTCGGTATGTACTAACTAATTGTGTTTTGTATAGATGAGGAATTATGGTAGGTTTGCAGAGATGTGTACACCCCTCCGAAGTGAAAGAATTGATTGAAGAAATCCATGAAGGGTCTTGTGGAGCACATGTGGCAGGTCGAACACTTTTGCAGAGGGTGATGACTCAAGGATACTACTGGCCGACGATGAGGGCTGATTGTATAGCCTATGCTAAGAAATGTGACAAGTGCCAACATTTTTCCTCCATCCGACGAACTCCACAAGCATTGTTGACACCCATAACTTCCCCTTGACCATTTTCCATGTGGGGAATCGATTTAGTTGGACCATTGCCGACCACCCGAGGAAGATTCAAGTACCTCGCCGTCGCAGTAGATTATTTTACTAAGTGGGTAGAAGCTGAACCCCTTATCGATATAACGTACGAGAAGGTATACCAGTTTTTTTGGAAGAATATCATCTGTAGATATGGTCTCCCTCATGCCTTCATCACAGACCATGGAACACAATTCGATAACGAGGAGTTTGCTGCATATTGTCAACAATCAAACATCCTGAAGACCCATTCAGCACCAGGTCATCCTCAAAGCAATGGGCAGCCTAAGGTGACAAACAGAACACTACTAAATGGTTTGAAGAAGAGGCTAAGTGAAGCTAAAGCTAATTGGATTAACGAGTTACAGTCAGTCTTGTGGGCTTACCGAATAACTCCCCAAGCAGCAACGGGAGAATCCCCATATATACTAGCGTTTGGAAGTGAGGCAGTAATACCTGCCGAGTTGGGTCTTCCGACACACAGAGTACTGAATTTCAATTCCCCAGTCAGTGACTTGATGAGAAGATTAGATTTGGACATGCTCGAGGAAGTTAGAGAAGAGCCAGCCATTAGGAATGCTGCTTACCAACAACGCACAACTCTGTTCTACAACAAGAGGGTGAAGAAATGCGACTTAAAAGAAGGGGATTATGTACTAAAGAAGGTCATTCAGAAACACAATAAGCTGGAAGCCAACTGGCATGGACCTTACCGAGTTACAGAAGTTGTTCGACCAGGAACTTACAGAATAGCAACTCTAGAAGGAGAGGAATTTAAGAATGCATGGAATGCTGAACATCTACGCAAGTATTATTAGTAATGTAAAATGTAACGCAATTCCTTCATAATGAATAAAACGATGATGTTTCACCATCTCCTTCCTTTCATTACAAGTTTTTGGGGAATACTAGTGTGATACACTACACTAATAGTTCGAGCGTGATCAACTTCGACTGGTAAAATAGCGAGAACAAATTATACTCCTTTGGTTAGGAGGCGTACACTTGCGTGATCAACTTCGGTTGGTAAAAGAGCTTGTGGACAAGATAGTTCGAAAGAACCTGATAGTTCGAAAGAACCTGATAGTTCGAGCGTGATCAACTTCGGTTGGTAAAATAGCGAGAACAAATTATACTCCTTTGGTTAGGAGGCGTACACTTGCGTGATCAACTTCGGTTGGTAAAAGAGCTTGTGGACAAGATAGTTCGAAAGAACCTGATAGTTCGAAAGAACCTAATAGTTCAAACCCACGACCAACTTTGGATGGTAAAAGGGTAAGAACAATATTCTTAAAAATGCCAATTTTGGCTGGTTAAGAAACAAAATATGCCAACAAGTTGGTCGGAAGGTAAAACCATTCCAGAAAATACAAAATATTCCAAATTGATCCAAGTATAGTTAGTCGGGGATAAAAACCCACTAACTGTAGTTGGTCAACGAGGAGAACTTATTGACGAGGAGGATCCATCAACCTGGTTGGTCGGACACATTTTATGAAAACTCTCGCTAATTATACTTGGTCGACGAGTACAATTTAACAACCTTAGTTGGTTGGAAAAATTTTAAACATTTTTATACTCATTACTTTATTATTAAGTGATCGAGCAATATTTTTGATACTTGTAACTGTTTATTACTAAGTTGGTTGATGAACATCACAAAATTGTTATCTTTTTAACAGATACATATGCACAGATGTAAAAGTGTTAAGCAAGTACAAAAGAATAGCAATACAAATTTGTAAACAAAAAATAAAAGTCTTTCATTAAAATTCAAAATAAATTACAAGTTACATATGTATATGCTAACCATTACATTGAAAATCCTATTCTATTGGTTTTTTCCCTTCAGCCTTCGACACAGGTTCCTCGCCAGCAGGAGTATCACTTAATGTCTGAAGAGAATTGATAAAATTCAAATCCTTCAACATCCTGACATTCATTACTGAAGGAGTATCCAAGAGATGCTCGGGACGAGATAATTCAATCTGAGAATGAAGACTATAGTCACCAAGATATTTTGAAATTAAGCTCCGAGGAATAGCACGAGCTGGGATCCATCTCATGTCCAGTTTATAAGGCGGTACAGGCAAGTCTAGTAGTCCAGGAGCATGATAATCCCATAAATAATGGCCCTGCTCTAGCTTTAACACACCCAGTGCGTTCAACCATCCTTGTTTATAACCTTCATTATTGGCATTTTCAATACGAGCATCCAAATGATAAAGGGCCTCATTATAGCCTGCATTCAAAAATTCCCTGGGCTGCTTATGGAATTGGAAGGTTAATCTATCCAATTGTTCAAGAAGGTTTTTAGCGAAAAGGTCCTTGGTATGTAAAGCAGACTTCGTCGCAGTAAGTTGATCTTCCAAGGTCAGATTTTTCTTGGACATTTCAGACAGAGCACGATCTTTTGCATTCAATTGGAACGCTTGAGTTTCCAAAGTAGACTGAGTGCGAGCCTCTTCAACATTATGGCTGAAAACTCTTGATCGACTCCGAGCAGGGGGAGAACTTTGCTCCTCAACAACATTTTGAACAGTTCTTCCTCGCCCACGAGAACCTCTTCCTCATCCCCGAGCAGTAGCAGAAACACCAGACTTTCTTAAAGTATCCAATTCTTGCCTTAATTTGGCGTTTTCAACCTCTAAGAAGGAGACTCCTTCATCAGTGACCGGTACCAAGGCAGCAGAGGATGAAGCTGCAGACTCGTATTGCGCCAACTTTTTCTACAAATTGTTGTTCTCTTATTCCAGCAGCTCGGCGATCTGTCTGCAGGCCTCAACTTCACCTTTTAGGGTTCTCTCCCTAACATCGTACCGAGTAATGATCCTTTTGTGACCTGTCTCAGAGGAAAGCTGTTGATACCTATTCTCATATTCCTTGTGCAACAAAGCAGTTGATTCATTGTGCTGACTCTGAAGATCTTCTAAGGAACAATGAAGCTCCTCAATCAAGTCATAGTAGGCCACGTTGTTGGCCACAACTCGGTTAAGTAAATCCTTCAAGTATCGATAAGCGTCAATTGCATGTCCTGAGGCATCATGGCCAAGGATGTCAGCAATTTCTGATACACTCAAATTTGTATGACCAGCTTTATAATATTCATGGCATTGCTGCATCACCTTTGTATCATGTGTAGATATCAGTTCCATTCTAGCCACAAACTAATAATGAAAAGAAGACAACAGTCAACAAAAATAAATCATCAACAACAGAGATGAACAAAGATGTATTTTATTAGATCACAAAAAGATTACATTGTTTGATTACAAATAATGAAAGATAGAAATGATACCGAACAACTTCACACCTTTTCCTTGTCTCCCAAGACTTTCTCGGGAGGCTGGGACGAGGAGCCTGGTTGCTCGGTGGTAACAGCAGCTTGATCAGCAGGAGTTGAAATTTTCTCAGGAGGAGGAAGCATGGAAGAAATGTCCTCGTTGGCAGAAGGTAGAGAGGCAGGGACTTGATCACCTATGGCCATGGAAGATTCATCAGAGATAGGCTCATCTTCTTCTTCTTCTACAATTGGTGGGGGAGGACCAGGGAGGTGTAGCTGAAATAGCTCAGAGTCGTCTTTGATCTTCAATTCCTGGAGGGCAGCTACCCAGCCATCTCGGAAGTATTTCAACTTCCCGTATTGTACTTGGGATGTCATCGCAACAATCCCTTTGTCCCATCCTTTATCCCAGCCAGCGCTGAAGGATTTTTTAACTGCGAGCTTTCTTTTCAGTTTCTCCGAGGAAAGCTTCTTGGATAGAAGATCCTCGGCAGTCTTTAACTTCACATCCAATTCTTCTTTTTGGCGCTTTACATCTCGCAGGACGGACAACTTTTCCTCTGCCTTTTTCAGTTTATCTTCAAGCTCTCCAAAGTTCTTGAGCTTGTCGTCATATTTTTTATGCTCGACCTCTAAAATTTTCACCTTATTCTCCAAACTCTTGGAGATCTCAGCCAGCTTCACTTTCTCAGCTTCAACTATAGACAACTTTTTCTCCCAGATAGCTTTGTCCTCATTATACTGCTGACGAGAATCCTTCAAGGATTGGGTCAAACCCAGCAGAGCATCCTCTACCCCCGACGAGGAGCTAGAAGCTTTAATTGCTTCATCTTTCTTCACGATGTTGTTAAAACAATTCACCAGCTAAACAAAGGAAAAAGTGACAGATCAGTACAAAAATACAAGTATTCAAAGAAAGAGAGGAAATTCAGAGTGTGAGAGATTTACTGAATCCAGGTGACGGGTAGCTAGGGATGTCAGCATATCCCTAGAAATCTTTTCGTCAGTTCCTTGGACCTCGGGTATGATCCAAGTTTTTATCGAGCTCATGGCAGAGCTCGGAGGAATGATGGTTGTAACACCAACACCACCAGCTGGTAGAGAGGAGATGGTTTCAGCCAGATTGACAGTTTCAGCCAAATTTACTGAGGACGATTTCCTCAATCTCCTCAAAGGGACTTCAGCAATTTCAACCAAGGAAGAGCTCTTGGTCGGAGAGATAGCAGTCATCTCCACATGAGTAACCTTCTTGCTCGGAGCCACTGGGGGCTTCTCGGTAGCTTTGGAAGGCACAACATCCACCTTCTTAGTCCCCTCTGGGACATCAATTTTGCTTTTCTTGGCCTCAGCAGCAGAAGTAGTGTCATCAAATAGAGCAGGAGGAGCTCTTTTCCTGCCCATTCTCTGACTTAAAGGGATGTGAGAATCTGAAGAAGAATCCTCTGGAGTTGAGGCTGGCTCAACAGATCTAATCACAGGACGAGCAGTATAAGAAGTCGTATAGCTCCTATACTGCAGCAAATATGATGCAGACTTGATGTGCTCGTCTGCCACGTTCTTATGCAAACCCCAGATAAGTTTCATATGCTTAATGTTAACCTCTGATTCTTTTGGAGTTTTTCTTTTACTATCCACTGCAAATAAATACATAATGAAATATCAGTCATACATTTTGTCAAATATGATAAAAGCATAATTTCATAAGTAAAGGAAAATGAGAATAAACTTATCCCATTGCCATATGGGGGGCACTTAGGACCCTGGTATACTGCATCTCCAACCAAGGGGGCATATTGCCAATTTTTAATAACAACTCCATGTTCAAAATAATCTCTATTTGAATCAGGGAGGTTAACTACAAGAGCCCTATTTAAAAACCTAGTTTTTAAGTAATAAACATTATCTAAAATAGCCCATCTATAGAAATACATAATCTCGGGAATCCCTATACGAGTCCCATGAGTCAGATTTAATTTATACACCCCATTAATTATTCTCCATGAATTGGGGGCTATTTTTGCAGGAACAACGTCAAAGTACTGACAGAACTCTAAGAATAAGGGGTTTGGAGGAAAAGAAAATCCACATTCAGCAATGAATAAACTGGGGAACCAATGTCCCTCAGCCAATCGAAAATAATCTAAAGGCTCAGAAAGAAGCTCCAGAGTTACCCAGGAAGGAATGGAAAAATCGGAACGAAATTTCTCAACAGATTCCACAAGATAAACCATAGTGAATAAAAGAAATACAGAAGAAAAGAAGAGAATCTTACAGGGAAAAAGGAAGAGCTGATAACTAGCGAAGGAAAAGATGAACGCACAAGAGAGAGAGAGAACAGAAAGCTTGAATGCAGAAAATTAGAAAAGGTAGAAGACGGTATGGTTACCTAAGAAGTTTAAATACTTTACCTTGGGAAGCTGCGAAGGAAATGATTACACAAAAGAAACTAATACGCCACCGACGGCTAAAAGGACAAAAATGCACGAAGATCGAAGCACTCGTAAAAATTCAAAAAGGCGGATTCTGCGAATTTAGAAGGAAATTCAAATATGAAGAAAAGGCTCCTAAAACCCAGGAAAGTCATTTAATATCGCCATATACCGAGAAAGAATGTTCCATACTCCTCAAAGTTCGAAATATGAAATATTGGGGGCTTCTGTTGATACCAAAATTAATATGCTGATATGGACGAATAATATGAGAACACGTGTCAATCTACTTGGCGCAATAGCAACGAGGAAGTTCATTTCTCCGACCAACTCATGGTCTCTCCGAGCAACAAGGGTACACCGAGGAACTTCAGCACTCCGAGGTACTCTAGCGCTCCGAGGAACTCCTGAGCAACGAGCAACTAAGGCGGTCCGAGCTGCATCTCGGCCATAGCATTAATTGCCAGATAATCAACAGTTAATTATTCATTGAATGTTCATCATCTTGACACACACGCTGCATTAAATGTATTACCCTTTCATATGTATATCATTTAATGTATCAACCCTTTCATATACAGCCTAAGGGCTATAAATACCTTGTATCGCCCTCATTCAAAGGGACCGGAATTTCTTGAGAGAACTTGTACTCGAGAATTCCCAAACACTCAGTAATAGCATAACAGTGGACGTAGGCCATTCATATAAGGATGAACCACTTTAAAAATCTTTGTCTCATTTTATTTATCTGTGATTGAATAATTAGAGCGATCTAATTTTTTACATCAACATGGATACTATAAAAATCTGTTAAATCTATTGGGTTAGACTCAGGGATATTACAGGTGTAATTCTTGGCATCGGTAGCAGAGGGGTCGTATGGACTATCAGAATGTGAAGGAGTTCCATTGTCCTCATCATCATCCAAAGACTTAAATTGGTCTATGGTAAGTTCTACTAGAGAGCTGGTAGGGTTCGAAGTAGGTTTAAAATACAAATCCTCTTCGATGGAAGGATCGACCGCATGTACAGACTCTTAAAAAATCTGGTCATCATAATTCCTCCTATTTGCGTCACTCCTTCCACCCTCATCCATACTCACCGAAGCAAGGAACTATGAAATGTTGTATTGGATATTTAAGGGCTGAGGTGCTACCCAACTGATAAAGTAATGTTAGGATAAATAAGAATGTGTTCCTCAAGGCTACTCTTAGGAGGATGAATTGCAACTAAAGGAACATGCCTAAGAGATCCAAAGTTCCTGTTATTAATGTAATAACCCGCGCAATCTGACAAGTGAGGTGGTCAGCCGCCGCCGAACTGCGCTGGGCGTCACTAAATAGGTTATCATTCTTAGCATGTGACAGATGTATGAAATATTTAAAATTATTCCACAAGATAATAATCGTATTGATAAAATAAATATAATCATTCATACCATATTAAAATCCACCACCATGATAATCTCCAAAATAAATCGAACTCCAAATAAATATAAGCTCAAATGAAATGGTCCAACTATAAATGTCTGACAGAAACCGTAAACAGCTGTGGAACCGATTGGCCCACCAAATCCATAAATAAGAGTCTCATAATAAATGCGACGGAATGGAAAGTAAATCTAAACTACTAAATCATCTAAAATAAAACTCCAGTTGCGTCTTAAAAAATACATATCCAATCACTCCTATGCAGTTACTCCAGTGTTATACCTGAAATGTTGGTGAATGCAATGAGTCAGAGCCCACCGCATGAATACAAGCTACTCTCCCCAATTAGGCCCGTGAACCCAGACAGTAGCATAATACATGATAAACACCACAATAGAGTATTTTAAATTAAACGAGATAATTATTAACATGCGAATAAAAGTAAACTGCCACTATCTACCCAAATTGCTAATCCACCCTAAAATGTAAGTCCAATTATTCCATTAACACTATAATTTATAATTGACTATTATCCTTACTTAATTTAATTAATCAATTATTTTTATCCATGCAACACCAATATGGCCAGTCGACCCCTTAGCGATCCTGCACACACTCTTGGCCTGCTTAAAGTTTTACACATCACACCCATTTACCTTACCATAGCCAGTCAAGTCGAAGACTGTCATCTCTGCACGTACTCGTGAGGTTCCATGCATGACATATCACTATATCCAGTCGACCGGATTCTGTCAGTCCCATATATGCTCTTGACGCCAACACACACCCACATCGCTATAGCCAATCGGCTCGTATTCTGTTAGCCCTACACCGACTCGCACCGCAAATTCATTTTAATACCCGTTTATTATCTTAGGTATTAATCCTCAATTTTTCATTATTTTATTCACTGCACCCTATTATAGAGCATAAATCCTCAAACCTACCCCTAGTCCCATACCTAGCTGTCTCCAAAACACAAGTGCGTCCTACCCTATTAAATAGGATGAATTTATACCATAAATCTCTTTCTAGTCTCGTCCCTAGGTTATCAATTCAACGTAACGACATAAAAATGTGCCCCACCCCAAAACATTTCATTCGTTAAAATCTACACTAACTAGTCCTATACCTAGAAAGTGTTAACCACAACTAACACATACTCACTAGTCCTATACCTAGCAAATACTCCTAAAATTAAGGTAAGAGCATAAGTAACCAAAATTCCCGTCATCCTCGCGGTGATAAATGCAATCAACCCAATAATTCGCATACGACTTATTATCAACAATTTCACAAATTTCTCATACGAATACAAATAACTCTAATTAACTCGTTCAATTAATTTTCGTAATTAAACGACTTATTTTTTGCAATTAATCAAATTTCAACATCATGCAAGTTTATGGTGCATACAACAATAATTTCTCCTTTTTCATAGCTACATAATTTTACGTGATTTCACAAGTCCCTTTTTAATTTAAATGAAGCCACTATGATTTTTACATGTAAATACATCCATATTAATAAGAATCCAACATCTACTCTAAGTAAACAAGGGTTATGATCTTAATTCATATTAAGATTTTTCATAAAAACAGTCCCAATATAGATTTCACTTTCCCTAATTAAGGTTGCTAGTTTATTTTAAGAAAAATATGTACATTAAGGTTTAGGCGATATTTAAAACAACATAATACTAAAGAGAGAGAATAGAAGTATTCAG